>CADDXX010000484.1:0-65756 GCA_902810485.1 Alauda arvensis
TTTTTGCATTTAAAATACTCTCAATAGCACAGATATCTCTAAACGAGGTAAGTAAAGACATCAACTGAAATTCAGTTGTAATTATTACATGTAGAGTTAGTAGTGTGGCTGCCAGTTTGATATATAGATTAGTAATAGTAATTTTACTTTATTCAAAATATCCTTCATATTAACTTACATTTTCTATTGTGTGCTTCCAAAGCTTGTTTCAAATCTACAGTGGCTCTTCCTAATAAAGCATCTGCCTTTAAAGTGTGATGGCTCCACACTCTAAATTCCAGCGTAGTCTGTGGAGTCACATTCCTGTATATAAAATACATTTAAAAAACAATATATACAGACTTCTAATAATTCATTCTTGTTATTAGGAGTATTCGAACTTTATGCACTTTCTCATTGTATTTCTCAATACTAATGAGAAATTTTGTATTGCAAGGGGAAATGTTTAACTAAGAATTGAAAACATCATGATATTTACACTTGGGGTCAAACTTAAAGTGCATTACTATGATAGTATAAGGAATTTGAGAAGTGTCAGAATAACCTACACTCAGCTCACATCTCAGTTATATAAAACACATCTTTATTTATTAAATGCTTATTTCCCCTATTCCTCCAGAGTTCTAGCTAAAAACTTACATTATTAAATGTGGAGGAAAAGGTGGGAAGTATATTTGTCTCTCACTGAAAAGCAAAATACTAAATTTTTTTTTAAAGGAAAAAGCTACAAAGTATCTATTTGCAAGCAAAAAGAACCCACTCAACAGGTATCAGCCTGCCATGGAGATGTTATTAAACATTTCTTGTGAATCCACAAATACATGTAAAACCATAAGGCCTACTCACAGAAATCAGAGGGGAAAAATCAAATTACGAAGCTAAAGTAAGAACTAGAGGGAAGCAGAAAGGTAAAGGACTCAGCTGCAGTAATATAATGACAAGCTTTGGCATTGATCTCTCCCCTGCTCAAGCTATGCTAGGTCCTGGACAGTAAGTTTTGTAATACAGGTCTAGTACTGCAAAGGTGCCCTTGACTGGGAAAAATTGGGAGTAGAAGTATTTCATTGCAAAAATTCAAAGGCCATATATCCATCAGTATTAACCTAATATATACAGAAAGTTATATCAGCAATGATGAAAATAATAATAAAAACAAGCCCCACTCTCCCGACAACAGGACTATCTCTACAGTCACTTGAACACGTTGGACAAGGTGGACCATTTTTGCTGAAACACAAGCAAATATATTTTTGCATTTTCAATAGGCTGCCTTCTAAGGGAGGTCTTAGTAAAAGAGCAGCTCAACAAAGTAAAGGAAAAAATCCCCAACACCTACACACACAAATATATTGCTGACCCACAGAAATGAGGGCAATTTGGTAAGCCAGAGAGGTCACTTAATTTCAAATACCATTCCAATAGCCAGGGGACAAGGCAGCCAGAATAACTTTAAAATACATATAAGGGTAAAACCTTAAGTAAGCAATACTCATTATGAAATGTGTCTGCCTTTACTATGCATTGCAATTTACCTCATTTCTATCAGATCATCAAATCCTGCCAAATCAAATCTGCCTCCTCAAGAGAAACTCAGGTCCCTGTGAATATACTGACAGCTCTTGTTCTAGTTCTTGATCCTGAAAATCATCCTCAGGTCCAAGATTATGTTATCCTCTTTTGCAACATTGCAAAAGGCTAAGAAGTTCACTAAACTGAATTACCAAGAAATGAGGCACAGGAATACCTCCTTGCTTCAGACCAGGTCTGGAGTAAAGCAAGTGCTCCCAAGCAAAGAGTTCCCCAGAGATGTACCACTCCCCACTCTCCAGCACTGTTAGTGGAATCTAGCATGGTTCATATTGTAAAAAAGCTGGCTATTGCACACAGACACATCAGATGCTAAGAAATGTACTGGCACAGGCTCAATGCCACTTGATAGGAGCTATGCTGTTTCCAGACTCAAGGCTGAACCAATACAATCTTGCTTGTGAATAAAGCATTCCAAGCCTTAAAGTGCAAGACTGCCAGTCCTTCATGAAGTCCTACTCAGGTATGTCTACACCCCTAGAATAGTTAAACCAAATTAAACCACAAGAGAATTAAAATGGCCAAGTACCAGGGTAAGTTGTAAGGTAACTTTGCAGTTTTTGTGTCCATATCCCTTCACTGGGAAATTCAAAGGAAGAACTGACCTCCCTCATAATTATTATTTATCCAGTTGAGACTTTTTTTTTCCTTCTAGAGTTGAGAATGACATGGTTACAATTAGTAAGTCTTCCTAGCAATGTGTGCCAAACACAGTGCTAACAAATATCAAGACTATATCATGTACTGCCACTGTATGTAAGTAATACAATCTGTAGGAAAAAAATGTTCTCAAAACATTGTAAGTATTCAGAAAAGAAAATCACTTGAGATAAATACCAACTTATGTCTGCATTTAGACATCAACAGCCAGAGCAAACTATGTAGGCAGCCAAGCTTAGTAAATATTTGCCTGCAATGTCTGTTTAATAAATAGTATCAAACAACCAAAAAAATCTACTTACACTGTCAGCTGCTCATCCCACTTGGGATTTGAAGAACTACTTGATTTTGCTGTTTTCTTAATTTCTCCATCTGCAGTTAATTCCGTGTAGAAAGTTGTTCCAAACCAATTCTTTCTCCGTTTCAGTTTGGCACTAGAAACTAATAAAATACATTGCTTTATCTATAACAGCATACTGTTGCTGAAAATCAGAAAATGTACTGCCTACACACTGTATGCAATGCTTTGCATGGCAACATTTTTCCTCACCTTCTCTACTTCTGCTGAACAGAAAGAAGTCAATGCAAAAATGATAGCCTTTATTTTCAAAAGCTGCTTTGTCAGATAGTTGAAACCAAGTGTCACATACTCTTTTCCCCACATACTGGCAGGACTGGTTGTAGAGACAGTACAATTATTTTAGGGATAAACATAGGAAATAATGTAGGCTATTTTCTCATTGTTCTCCCTATTCTTTCCTTACTTAACTGAAAAATGTGTGTGATACATCTGATGATGCATCTGAGGGATTAACAGACAGACTTTATTTTTAGTTACATATTTGTTACATATTTATCTAGTTATATACATTTAGTTACGTAGATTTAGTTATAGATGTTATGAAAGTCGATGCAGTTCATGCCTATTTCAAAATGTCCCTGTGTAGCAAAGCCTGTATACAGAGCTTCATCTCTTTATTTCTTCTGTATTACTGCATGGTTGAATTTGTGGGTTTACACATCAAGCTGTCAAAATTAAGAAACCTACTCTTAGATTTCCTCTATTTAAACAGCTTTGCAGATGAACTCAAAGGTTTCAAGTAAATATTCAATAATTAAGAAATACCACTGACCAAAGAAGCTATTTTTACCTCCAAATCATTGGTAAGTTCCTCTGTGCTCCTGAATATAAATCTGTTCTCCCTCTTCCATGCCCACCAGAGGAAGTCACTAAAAAACCAACAGCAGCCCAATTGCCAAGATATTAAATTCTATTTCAGGCAGATGGTGTCTTGAAAAGACCACAAGAATGGACTCTCAACTATAGTTACCTGCTGGCTGTGCCTTCTCTCTAATTTCTCCCTTGCTTCAGTGTGATTCTTGTTCCCTCCACTAGCAAACTAAAACAAGGCTGAGTATTTTCAGCCATTTGGAAATAATTCTTCCCTGTTCCTGTCCTTTGGTACTTGTTAACTCAAGTTGGAAGTTTACAAAATTGAAAGGGAGACATATTTCTGGATTTCAGTATTCTGAGATGTATACATCAGTCATTTAAAAGTTAGTGGGACACAACCATCCAACATTCTAAAGGCACTAGCCATGGATTTTACTTGGTTTCAAATAAAAGGTGCAAACTTAACTCCCTCACATTTGGAAATGTGAGTCTTAGTAATGCATCATGGCTCATAAAAGGGAACTGCAGCCCTGATAATGATGAAAGCTGGAATGCAGAAAACTAAAACTGTAATTCCACAGACAAGTCATATTTTTTCATCTGAAATCATGATATATTTTTAAGCTTTGACAACCTCTACTTCTCCCACATTTTCCTCAACAATTTGCTTTCCAAAGGAAAATACAACATTTATTCAAACACAGGTATTTAGTAATGATATTCAAGCTTCCTTTTAATTTCCCCTCTTTTATCTGATTATGTTTCAAGTTAATAAGTTTTGAGTCTCCCAACATTATCATCTTTTGATTAGGACATCTTCTAAAAAAAACTATGAATAAGTAATAATACCAGCAAGACTTCCAAAATGACTAAGACAAGATCTCACCAAGAATATTTTAACAAATACTGATGGCAAAGCATGCCTACAACATGCTGTATCTGTCCAAACTCAAACAAGTAATCACTTCATATGAATTCCTTGTTTGCCAAAAGACTCTATGATACTTGCTGCCTTTATAAAAGTGCTTTTTAAGTATAGTTCTTGAAATATAAGTCTACAGCAGCATAAAAAAAAAAACCTGCACATAAATATGCAGTGCAGGTCAGCAATACTACAGTCCCACACTCCTCTGTCTCCCACTACTTTCCTCATGATACTGCCACTGGCACTCATTCCTGTGATCTTGCAATAAWGACTAGGTTTAGAGAACTAAACCGTCAGAAAACTAATCACAAACGTTGTAAAGACTTCTTCCCATTTGAGCTGGTAACATTTTCACTTTTAACTGCTGTAACACTGTCACAATTAATTATCAAACTTGTTTACTTAGATGAACTTTCCTTATCTTCAGACTACAAGGAAGTCTCAGTTCTGCTCTGSCATCCCACAGAGAGAGCAGCTAAGACTGAAAACAATTGTCACATCTTTGACCAGTTCTTTTCCTTCAGTAGCAAAATGCATAATCTACTTGGCCTGTTCAACATCTATTGAAAAAGTGTCCCCAGCACAACCAGAAATTTCTGGTACTGTTTGTAGCCTACTGTGATTCCCTGTCATGGATACTGGCATGGCTGATTTCTGCCTCAAACTAGCAGAGCAAAAGGAAAAAGTAAACAGTCACAGGAGACAACGTGGTAAATTGCAACTGGATAGAAGGAAAAACATTCAAAGTGATATGGCTTATCACAAGGAAGGCTGGTAATCTTCAGCTTTTGAGATACTGAAAATTCAACTGGACAATAGAATGAGCAACTTGATCCAACTTCAAAGGTAGCCCTGCCTTCATCAGAAGAGTGGACTAGGGAATCACCAAAGGTCCCTTCCAACTTAAATTATTCCACATRTCTGTTTAGTCCAACCTGTGGCCCTAAGGATATAATATTCAATAAATATTTACCTGATATGAAATGAAATAACTTAATCTTTTGAAGGACTAGCAAATTTTGTGATCTCCTCCAGTTCTCCATCTTTACTAAAACACTGTATTCATTTTCAGCTTGGGGTTCACTACAACCACTAATCTTTTTCTTAGCATTTCAGTGTTGCCTCTTCAGAATACATGAATACATGTCATTTAACCCCTTGCTCACAAGCAATATTTCTTGCAATTGTCTCTACTGTTGTACAGAATACCTTCTTTTTTTTTTTTTTTTTATTTTGAAGATTTCCTAAACCCTGTCATGCAACTCACTATAATCTCTATTTAGCCTCAAATCATCTACATGTATTATAGTCACATTATTAACTGTAGCATTCATATCATTAATTAAAATATTAACTAGTTCATTTTTACACTCACTTCCTGGATTGCTTTTGTAGAATACATAAGTTTTCCTGTAAAAATCTCCAAGATACAAATCACTACTTGCCTGTTACTTGCATCTGTAATCTTCCATTACGGTTGTGACTTGTATCAGATCTTGGTGAGGCTGTGGCCATGTCAGAGGTTTAGGCTTCAGCCTAAAAAAAGCAAACAGATAGCTGATTAAAAAGTACTACCTCTCTGTGTTAGCTACCGCTATTAAATGAAATGTTCAACTGATTGAGAAGTTACCAAATATTATTTAGGCACAGCAGAACACATTATTTCATAACAGCAGTTAAAAAAAGCAATCACTTTGGAAATTTGTCCCACGTTACACCTCTAAGGATGCCAAGACACTTCAGTAACATATATATTTACATAGTTTAGAACAACTGTGTAAGGCAAGAATAGAAATTCAGCTGTGATATATCAATAATTCTCTCTTTTACAAGACTTACTTACAGTCTGATTTCAGATCATCTGAGCACCAACAGTTTCAAATGAACAAAACCTTTGAAATACTGACATGCCTGAAAATCATGCTGTCACCAGAACCATTCACCCAAGCAGTAACGAGAGCAACTCAGACAAATATTTGCATTCTACCCCTAGATTTGCCTCAGCTTTCTGCCCCACTGCTGTCCACCCACAAATCACCTCCCTCATCTACTGAGACAGGAAGCACTTTACAAGGACATCCCATCTCACCACTCAGCAACAAAAACTGAGTGTGTCAGAACCCAGCTGGGGCATCCCAGCACATACAAATCACTCCTGTCCTCCTGAAACACATTTAGAAGTAAAACATTCTGTTCYTATCAGACAGCTACTTTTCACAAGAAAAGAATATACACGTCCATAAGTCTACAAAATAGACTTTCCCTGATCTGGATGAACTTCYACATATTTGTTTCTAAGAACACAGYTGGTTTCAATAACAACATGGGAAGAGCTGTCACCAAACCTTTTTGATTATGCACCTCTATAAGTAYAAAAATTGTGAGTACATATCCCCAGYACATGCACATTCATTTATAAATATATGTACCACTTTAATACTGCACTCTGTATATATTACAACATATAAAACCAGAAATTTAAAAGGACGAAATGAAGATGAAATAGACAGCATTTTTAAAGAATTTTTAATGGCAAAAAACTTTTGCTCTTACTAAAAAAAAAGTTTGGTTTTTTTTTTGTTTTTTTTTTTTTTTTGTGAGAGTCGTATGATTGAATATGCTTCAACATGTTTTAAAATGTTAACTTAGCACTTTGTAATACAGCAATTTGAATGTCTAGCTTTAAATTCAGTTTATTGGCTGTCCTAGCTGGAAAACACAATTTACAAAGATATGCACATCTTTTGCATCTCCATCCACTAATTATGCAAAGGTTTTTCTTGAAATTTGGCCAATAAATTTCCATCYTCCCTGATATCAATCACTTGTTATTGCAAACCAATGAAAGGTGTTGCATTTTTACACTTTTGTCARATTTTCAGATTCTGAAACTCTTAATTGGGAGGACTTTTAAACAGATAAGGAAATTCTGCTTCCAGGTTTAAGTGTACAAATATGGAAAGYTTTACAGATGACACATCTTTTCTGGCAACAAAAATCACACAAGGAAACATTTCAAAACATCCATTTTCAAAATGCTTTCTTCYGTAGCATCAGTTTATTTCAAAAAGCAATAGGTTTCTTGCTTGTTAAAATACCATATTCACCTTCACTTCAAGGGAAGGTGTTTTGAGTGTCTTTATGTTTTTGAAAACAACTGATAGTATACTGCTGACTGTTATCACCAAACACGTCAGGAAKTCCACTYGTCTTTTTGTGAGATAAAACATRTAATTAATCTTCAAGTTTTACAACTCTTCTAAGCACTTTACCATGATAACTAGCAATCCTCTGCACAGTACACAAGATCTTCCTGGTCCCACCCAGTGACATTACAGATTATTTTCAATAGTCTACTATTTAAAGGTTTTGTTTTCAYACAATGAACCACAATGATGACATCCTGCAGCACTTTGTGCACTTATGGCTCCAACTTCCTTGTTGCTTGCCTATGTATGATGCAATGAATGAATTCTGCAAGTGGTGCTTAACTTGTAACCTTAGCCAAGAACCTCTTCTACTTCAGTCAAMTCAGCCACTCCATCTGTGGTTATTTTTGTACAGTTTTTCCATTTAAAAAAAATGCTTTTATTAAAGAAGATACTGTTTAGAATTTATGCTTAAAAATGTCTCGTCTGGTGCATCTTTCCCTAGTGACTTAGTTCTTTGGAGTTTCATTATGGACACAACAACCACCATAAGTAGAGCCACACYACAAGCACCTATTCTTTCATCCAGTTGTCTGTACAGCAAGCTTCTCCCACCCTGTAATGTTTTTCTGATATTTGTTTCTTCAGAACTTTGRCAATGTTTTCCAGACATCTCCCAACAGTATCTGCTGACAAAAGAATGTGTTTTGGTTTGTCACCACATTGTTATTTCAGACAATTATACTACTGCAGGAAGGTGAAGCATTTCCCCAACTGCATCTCCATATTCTGCTTCTAATGATCTATCACTAAGTTTAGTGAAATCTTGTAAAGTCTTGGATTGAGTATAGCATGACTTTAACTTGTTGAAAAAAATTGTAGATGTTTGTCTTCATGCTCTGGGTGTTTAGTTGTTAAATTAGCCTTGCTAAGATTGATGGCTTCATACCATCATTAGCTGATAGCTCCAGAAACAAAACATTCATCATTCCCAATAGCGGATGTACATCCGTATCTGAAATACCATTCTGATAAACCAAATTGTTTTGGCTGACTTCTCATCAGATCTAATTGCCAATGATTKTATCTCATRATACATCTGACCAAGAGCTCAYATTAGGAGTAGAAGCAGCRTCAGCTCTTGCCATGTTCTTATTTTTTTGTTCACATTACTAGTATTATCTTCAATCCATGGTCTATTTGCAGGAAGTTTTTAAGCCACTTGCCCATTTTGTGAGTGTTTGTTTAGTAAAAACTAAATATTATAATCCACAAATCCTCCTAACTGGGCACAAGTAAACTGCATCCATTACAATACACTGGAAGTGAATGAAGAAATGATGGTGCTACTGTGACCCCATCAAACTGTGGAATACTAAATCTGTCTTCAGGACACCTCACAAACCAAATGCGACACAGGTCCACCTGACATACAGACCTGCAGAGGGTGCCAGTGTCAATATGCATACTAAATAAAGCTTAATTTCTTTCTTATTTTTCAGGTAAAATATAAGTCCTAGATTTTCTTCCCACATTTYACTGGATGGTGTTCCACACCTGACTTTGGAGGCCACTGATATGGAAAACATCATAAAAACAACACATTCAAACAATTCTGGGGCAAATAAATTCAAATTCTTCACAAGAAACGAAGATCTGTAATCTAATTCTAAACATACTTAAAATAAAAAACTAGGCTAGGCATACTTTTGTAATTGACAAATTATGGTTGTCTCTTTCCTCCAACGGTTTAACCTGTATAGGTCTAAAATGCTAGGGGGRTTTTGGTTTTCATTTGGTTGGTTGGATGAGTTTTGTGCTTTTTTTAACTTTACATGCACAAAGCAAAATAAATACAGAAATAAATAAATAGTGTCAGAATTCCCAAGTAGGCAGTTCATTGTTTAATCTCCTCAGACTTCACATGTTGATTTATCTGCAAGTAATACCRCCTGCCCAAACCTGAGTTTCTGGCTCTGCTAGCTGCTAAACTGCTAACTGCATTTGGCAAACATATTTGCCAGTCTTCTGATAACAGGGAAGCAAGAATTCACTACCTTAGCTTTGAATCTTTCCTCTTGAAGGAAAAAATGACCACAATGCATGGGAGAAATTATTGCACTGTGAGGGAGATCTCAATAGCTGATGGAGATGAAACAAAGTTAGGCTTGGGGTTGGCTGAGGGGCTGTAACTGCATGACTACAACCCACAACAATACTCCCCTGATATCCTGTTCTGACCCTGTTAAATTAACATCCTTCTATAATAGAAATCTATTTTGTATTCTGGCCAATGTGATACACTTAGGCATTTACACAGCAATATTTACAGTTTCATATTTTCAGTATTTTGTAAATAAAATAGACATGCATGTCAAATACTATTTAGAAAAATACACTAAAATACGTGAAAGTTAAGAAAAAAAGCATTTAAACTTTTAAAAATAAATACAGGTTTTTACCAACAATACACAGAGTTTTGTGTCATAGTTATATTGGAAAGGGCTTTCCTGAACAGAGCAAATTAGTTGAACTGACTGATTCTGTTTTTATCATGTTCCAAAGATTCTAAGAGTTTTCATCATGTTCTAAAGACTCTAGCAGCTGCAGCCCACTCATCCTTTCTTAAATTATTAGAAATCAAGAACTGGTTAGGAATTGAGGAGAAAAGAAGCATTAAATTTATTTAAGGCTTCAGTCATCACTTATTTTCATCACTAACTATCCAAACTCAGCTACTGACATTTTTAAATTAACAGGTTATTGCCTAATCAGCTCAGAGGCAGGTTGGTTCTTTCAGGAGACAGCCTGCCCACATGACAATGTTTGTCATTTTCATTCAAGATCCAAAAGGCTACTCAAATGTTAATATTTAAAAAAAAACAAACAAAAGAGTCTTCACTGCCTGATGCACACAGTAACTGGAGTTACTCACTTCCAGTCAAACAGGTTTGTACTCCAGGTAAACAAAGCCTTCAGGAAGGAAAGTCAGTCAAACCAAATTGTACAAGATGAACAATTTTATCTAGAGCTTCAAACGCCTGTTAGTCCCTAAAGGCTGGTCTGAACATATGACAAATGCTGCTGCACAATTGAAAAAGAGAAGCATAATCCAAAACTTGGCCCTTCAAYCTTTGACAGTAAAATTACTGATGCAGACATGGCAGGGGGCAGAGGTGAGGTGAGACACTGAACAAGAACTCTATCACAGGAACTGTTTGCAGTGCTGACAAAAACAGTATTGTTGACATTAGTATGGATTGTCATACTCAAGAAAAATACATGAAAAGCTCTCCTGGGATAATAGAACATGGAAGAGGAGTCCAAAATTAACAAAGACTGGAAGTAAATAGTGTTGACACRTTTCCAAAAATCTTGGGTTTCTGTGGGGCAAGGCTGCTGCAGAGAGACCATGCACATACCGAATGAAACTAAGCAGGGACAATAAAGTCACATAAGTAGAGGAACTGACAGACATGAGAATGGGACTATACCACCATTCTTTTACCTTATTAGAAGTAAAACCTTTTATAAACTGAGGAAGATTTCTGAAAGTTCCAGTGAGATTCTTCAAACACCAAAAATCTGAAAGTTTCAAGGACTAGCAAACTCCCATCTTGATGAGCCAGAAGAAATTATATCCAC
Source organism: Alauda arvensis (assembly GCA_902810485.1). Lineage (NCBI taxonomy): Eukaryota > Metazoa > Chordata > Aves > Passeriformes > Alaudidae > Alauda > Alauda arvensis. The sequence goes on from CADDXX010000484.1 coordinate 11,141, forward strand.
ATGGCAAAAAATGAACAAAATTCCAACTAAATACATTGTCTGATCTGCAGAAATGCATGGCATGGCAATTAGACCAAGTGAAGTGAAACTACACATTAGGAGGACTGAGCAGTTTTCACATCCAGAGTAATGTCAAAAGCAAAATACCTGTATTTTCTTGATCTACTTTGCAAAAAAGTCTTCATGAGAAAGAAAAACAGATGGTGAAGAAATACCAAAATATTAAGACTTTTTAAATTAAACTATTTTAGAAGTCATATTTCWAATAATGCAAGCCTCTAATGGACAAGGGAACACTATGTCATGGAGGCATATTTACTGTTTTCTTGCATCATGGACAAACTTTTTTCTTCCTCATCCCTAAATCCCTTTTGCTGTCTCTCAAAATAAATGCCCAGTTTGGCTCCTGMGTATTTTGATTAAGGGTAAAAATCTTTGAGGTTATCTTTGCATAATCTTGAAAAGAGGATTACATACAGCAATACAGTAAGTCACCATCTTTGTAGTTATAATCTTCCTGAAAAKGAAGGGATTAATTCTAAGGGCTCCACACACTCCCAAATATGAATTTGCTACACCTCTTTATTCAAGCTCTAGGTTAAACTTMATTGGTCTAAAGGATGTGAAGCTTTAATTTCAGAACTGTGTCATCAACACATACAAATACCTCAAAATTCCTGGACAACAGAAATCCACAGAGAGACTCTGGAGAGCCCCATGAAGACCACAGGGATCACAACCCTTCTGTCTAAACCACCCTCATCATACATAACTGCTACATCAACTGGAAGAGTACAAGTTAGTTATTAACTCCTACAGCTGATATCTTAACATTACTTCAGTTGTATCCATTATCTTGGGTAACTACAGATCAATTAGGACAAAGTAAGACCCAATCAAAACCATGGAATGGACAACATAGAAGTCTTAATAGAATTAAAGGATCATTTTCTAATTCATGTGAATCAACAGTTTCATGGCAGTCTCCTTAACAATAGCAACATYTATAAAATTTACGCCTCTGTGAACAATACTCTCTAAATCTCAAAATGCTATTAAAACATCMGAAATAAAAGGGAACAACAGTGATTATTTCATTTGTTTATTTTTCAGTCATTAGTAGAACAATTACTTATTCATAGAATTTAAGCAGGCACATCTTAAATTACATKACTCATTTGGTAATGAGTGCACCTGATGCAGGTATTTATTATAAAGCTGAAAGTTAAAAAGTATCACTGGAGCAGCAAACACACATTTATAAATTGCTTGATGCTGTGTAATTGAGGAGATATTTCATGAAAAACCARGGCACTCAGATGTAAAAGAGTGCACCCACCTAGAGAGAAAACCATTTCCCAACTCATATGGTACCATAAGAGTCAAGCTAGGAATAAGACAAACAAAAAAATGTACTAAGATAGTATGGTCCAATCACCTGTGATATCATTTTATAACACATGGAAAATCCCATCACAGAAAACAGCTAATATTTTTTTCCCACTTTAATTCAATATAGTAAAAAGGTCAGTTAATGCTAAAGGTTGGAGAAGTRCACAGTGATTTCAGGAGGATGTAGGGGTCAGAATCTCTTTACTGTAGCTGTTTTGATCTTCTGACTGTGAGGTATGGGAAGGAAGGATTTTGGGGAAACTCTGCCCATGGTGGAGCATGCAGGGTCACAAAGCAGCCCTGTGTCAGCATCTTTCAGGAAAAGACAGTTGTTCCACTTGGTTGGGGAGCATAACACATCATCCACATTTCTAGTCCTGCCTCCAGACCCTCTTCTTCCACCAAAGAAACAAGGCTGGGGTGGGAGGGAAGGGAGTTACCATGCTGGTGATGYAAGTATAAAGCCAGAAACAAGTTTCTTAATTGTAAAAATAAGAAGAAAAAATGTCTTTTCTTATATCAGATGCCAAGAAGTCTCTTAATCAATTTCTTTCCATTACGATTTCAAAATCCAGAATTTCTATTCAGCACAATTCTGATTAAAAAGTCCATTTCACTATTTATCAACTATAAAAATGGTAATGTTTTTGCCACAGCTAATTGAACACAGGTCTAATTAACTGGGGGTTTTTAAAAAAAGAACCAAAACTATATTAYTTCCAGAGAGAACCAGTAACTCTATTATCATTAAAAAACTGAAGAGTTTCTTCCTTTACCATCAGGAAACTTTCAGCTCAGTAATTCAATATGCATAAACAGAAATCAGGTCTCACACAGATCTGGAGAAATATCAGTAGACCCAAAAATGTGTAGGYCTTTCTTACACTGAGCAGGACAGTAGAGTCATTTCTACAATTCTTCTTGCCCTCTGCAACAYTAACAAAAAAAAAAAATCTAAGACTTGGCATTCCCTATATGTATTGCTTTGATCATCAAAAGTCAAAATTACAGTAATATTTACAGATAGGCAAACAGAGAACTTAATGGTTTCTTTCCTCAAATGCCAAAAATCTTGCCACAAACCAAATGCCACTTTAAGAAGCAATGGAAATACTTATCAGTAAGAGATGTCTTAAACAAACACCAGTAGGTCCTTCTTAGAATCACTGAACATTTGCTTCATGTTGAAGACAAAAGTAATTTGTTCTTCACAAAAATTTCATTTCTCCTCCTCCATTTCAGATGTTCTCTTCCTCTTTAAGAACTACTATTACAGGCCAACTCAGAATGWCCTCAATTTCATTCTCTGTTCTCAACAAATACATGGTAAACAGGAATATACAGTGAAGCCCAACACAAACTTTGGTTTGGGTGCAATGGACTAGGGATACAGACAAGACATTATGTAGGCCAAGGTATTAGATTTAATTAATCAATTAATTGGTGTATGGGGGAAGAGGCGGGGGAAGAAAAAACAACTCTACTCCTTTGAACATCATCTTCTGGCAAAAAAGCTACATTCATGGACATCTTACATACACTTAATCAAAATATTTGCTGCTTTGATTCCTTTCAATAGAATGCCAGAAATTAAAATACTCATAAAGCTGACAAAATGGCACCTTGACATGCTTCAGCCAGTCAGAACTCTTTCACATATGCACTCTGCTACACTCTTAAGGAACCAAATTGTATGAACATAAGAACAAACTTTAAGAAAAGGACAATATTGCCTAGCTGTACTATTGTTTTAATTATTTGACATTACATATCTTCCTAGCTGGCAAGGACTTCTAAAAGGGTCTATATGGCTGTAAATGAACATATGGTAATAGTTAAGCAGGCAGTAAGTCCCACTTAAAATTACTAGAAGTTGCAATAACATTAAAGAGGTTTTTTTTTCAATGCCAAATAAAAGCCTTGACAAGATTCCATTAACTGAAATTAAGTAAATGAACAAGAACTGTGGAGTAATGAAGCACCATTAAGCAGCAGGTGGGTTTTTTGTCATTCTTACAGATACATTGAACGAAATTATTCGGTGGCAAAACCCAGTAAATAATGCCTTAATGTTTGACTCTTGCTAGCCTTATGAGAGAAAAGCTAAGTCCAAGTTACACAAACAGCTCTAACCTTTGATTTCTAATCTGGATGCCTTACCCTGAAAGTCTTGGATTCTTTCAATTTAACTTAATAGATCTGTTTATATGACACTGAAATGTTTGTGGGGTTTTTCCCCACAGACTAAACAAAGTTCCACATCTTCAGATATTCTGCTTTGCCCCAAGCAGCCAATCCCCATACATTTTTATCTGYATGAATTCAAATACTTCCTGTTTCTTAAACCCCTTATTTTTTTTGTTTTGTTTTGTTTTCACCTTTACTACCTTTAAATTTCAGTCCTATGTATATWTTTCTCTTTGCACCTTATACCTATATAATTTAATTTTTTTCTGGGAGATATTTTAATTATTCAACACAAAAGTACACATGAAAGCTGTAAGTTACAAAATAAAAAATATTTAAGAATGGAACAAAGTAGCATGCACGATTACCATCAGGTTTTCTAACTATGTCTTAAAATTATGCATGGAGCTAAAGAACCTGAAACATTACAAATCCTAGGTTATGTGACAGTATGCTCAATGAAGGAAAGATYATTAACTTTCAGAATCCCTGTGAAAACAATTTAAGGAATAGTTCTATGCTAAAACTGAATGCAAAAGATGGTACAAAATGCATTCAGAATCATAGAGCATAGAGTAAGTTTAATATTTAGCCAGTAAATTTGTAAGATGCAGTGAATAGTACTGAACAGTCTCCTCACCTAAGAAGCACCACTTGTAAAAGCATTATAAACAGTAGCTTAAATCATTGTTTAATGGCTTAGAAAACATTAGAAATGGAAATCAGTTTTTCCCTGATCATTTACAATAATGCCAAGAGCACTGATTTTAATTCTCACATAATGGAAACACACAGTGACAGAACTTCTAGGACAGGATTGTAGTGAAGACCATCATTTGTTCAGCAACAAATTATTTTCTGTGGTACCTACTGCTAAACTTGAATCAGACATGTACTGATGGACTGAAATGTAGATCCCAGCATCAAATAAAAATCTAGGATAGTTTATAAAAATGCAAAGCTAACAACTTGAARCTATTTAACAGAATAGTTAGCTACTTAGCAAGATCATTGCMTTCCTTCAGATCCCTTCAGTACTTACTAATACTTTCTCCAGTTCCTTAGGTATTGATGAGTTTAAAATAYGTATGTTTAAAAATAACTATTCCATCAGGCATATAAATATTAACTATGCAAACAGATCTGGAAAACCTGAAAGGACAGTAAAATGTACTGTTCAAAACACTTATAACTGTAGGGCATATTCTATAATAATAGTAAATATTGGAAACTTTTTTAAAGTAGAAGTGCTCCAGTGCTTTAATCATCTTGTTGTCCCTTAATTCAACTCTCTCCAGCACATCCATGCCTCCTTTGTACTGAGGAGCCCAGTACTGGGCACAGCACTCCAGGTGTGGCCTCATCAGCAGTACTGAATGARAGGGAAGGACCACCTCCCTCAACCTGATTCTTTATCAATGCAGCCCAGGAAGCAGTCACCCTCTTTGCCCCATGGCTTATTGCTGCATCATGTTCAACCTCAYGTCCTCAGATACCCTCTGCCAGCAGAATGTCTTGCTTCTCCTGTTGAAACTCAATAGTACTGTCAAAACCATCTTCAACTGACAATATCCCTCACTCCTTTATCTAAGAACAGCTTACAAGTATTTCCCAAAAAAATGAGAATTACGTGAAGCTGAAAGAGACCCAAATTTGTTAATTTGTASCCCAAGAAAACAAATGAGAAGACAGCTACAAAAATATCCTCATACTTTCTGTTTTCATCAACATTCTTTTGGGAGTGACTCTTCAGACCAGCCAGAACAGTCAGGGATATATGAGCATTTAATTTCTCATCTTTTTGCCAAGCCCACAGTACATACTGGTGGGTGTAGATACAGTAGTGGCTTCCTTAGGATCTGCTTTCACAGAAGTAGAATTTCAGTTTCAGCACTCTCCTCCTCCAAGGTTTATGAGGCCTTGACAATAAGACAAGGCATTAGTTCTCCCTGACAGTAAACCAACATCATCTCCAGAGATACTTCAATGTCCCTGATACTTTGTAAATATTTTGTTACTAAGTTCCAAGTTGCCAACCCTGCAGCAGAAGACAAAGAACTAAACTGGAAAGAAAACTGTAACTCTTCTTAAAACACAGGACATCCTGAGATGGAAGAGACCCCCTGAGCATTACCCTATCTAACTCCTGACCCCACACAGTGCAACATAAAAGTTAAACAATATATCTAMGAGCACTGTCTGAATGCTTCCTGAGCAGAAAGGATGGGTCAGTTCCCAGGGCGATGATATTACAGGTGTTGGTAAACACTTGCTGAAATGAGACCCATGGCTGGAGCACTGGGATGGAGGGCTACAGGCTGCTCAAGAGCAATAGGCAGAGCAGGTAAGGTGGAGAAATTGCTCTGTATGTGAGGGAGGGTTTGATTGCACTGCCCTTACAGTTAGTGATGATGTGACTGAGAGCYCCTGAGAGAGGATTAGGGGGATAGAAAAAAAAGGAGTTGTTGCAGTGGGTGTCTGTGACTGATACTCCAGCCAGGATATAATCATTGATTAATTAATTATTCTCTAGGCAGTTTAGGCGAAACCCCTGAATTTGTAGCCCTTGCCATTATAGAAGACTTCAATTAATATCAACCAGAGGAGCACCACACCACTGTGATGAGGAAGTCCTGGAAATTCTAGAAGTCTGTAGGAGGAAACTTCTTGTCACAGGTACTTAGTGAGCCAACTAGAAAAGATGCCCTCCCAGACTTGCTGTTTGTGAATACAGAAGGACTCAYGGGGGATGTGACAGTAGGTTGCTGTCTTGGCAGCTGTGATCGTGAAATGATCCTGTTTAAATTTGTATCCTTCTAGGATAAGGCCATGTGGATGAAGGGAAGGTGGTGGGTATAGTTMTGGTTATGTTCAGTGAAGTACTGTCTAAAGGGCAGAGCTCAAAGAGTTGTACCAAATGGGACTGCATCTGACTGGTGACCTGTCCCAGTGGTGTTCCTGAAGGCTCAGCTCCAGGGCCAGCCCTGTTCAATATTTATATCAATGATCTGGATGCTTGGGTTGAATGCACCAGTAGCAAGTCTGCTGACCAGAAATGGGGGAGGGAGGTGCTAATCTCCTCTCCASGTTAGTTAGTGACAGGACATGTAGTTCATGGTTCAATGTTGAGTCAGATAAYGCCCCGACCTGAAGAAAGTATTTCTTCACTGAGAAGGTGTTCAAACACAGTAACAGGTTTCTTAGAGAGGTGGTCCATGCCCCAGGCCTGTCAGTGTTTAAGATACATTCAGTCAATGCCCTTAACAATATCATTTACCTTGCTGTCAGCCCTGAACTGCTCAGGCARGTGCAGCCAATGATCATTGTAGGTCCCTGCCAATTGAAATATTGTACTCTATTTTATTCTTGCAAACTGACAGCTTGGGGACATGAYCACTTCCCTAGAGAGCTTGTTCCAGTGATTGACCCCACTTCTGAGGTCCTTTTCAACATACACCATTCCATGATTCAGTGGAGAACTTCTTACTAACCAACCAAACCAAAACAGTTTTAAGCCATTTGCTCACCTCCTATCACTGGACACCAGAAGATCAGCACCTCCTTATCTGTTCCCCATAAGGGAGTTGCAGACGGCAATGACGTCACCTCTCCATTTCATCTTCTCTAAACTCAACAAACATAGTATCCTAAGCTGCTCCTCATAAGTCTTGCTCTTCTCCTCCTCTGGACAAATTCKAACATTCTTCTCACTGGGTCTGATAGAAGTATTACTGTATTTATCTTTCTTAAGCCAAGCTATATGCATTTTCCACCCCTCCACATCAGAAATGAAATATTCATCTATTCCTATTGATATGGAGAGCAAGCTATATACAAACAATATTTTCTGCATTTTTTCAAGTACATTCTCTGACCATTGCTACAAATGCTGCGGAATTGATTGGTGCATTATCCATAACATATTAAAGGCCTCTTATAAGGGTCCAACAAAAAATATAGTACCATTACAAAAAACTGTATTTCTGAGTGTTATGCAAGAAGCCCAGACAAATGACTATGATTCCACTGCACACAGCTGCCTGTTCTGTTCTGCCTTGTACTTGGACCTTTTTAGCCTTGTTTTCCCAAGCAAACATCACATGCATGACTCATACTGCCCACCTGCCTCTTCCCCCTTTCTTTCATCTCCATCCCTCTAAGTGAATCTCTTCACCACCAGATTCAGTTAAACTGAGAAGTAACATCTTCTGAAACACTAACTTCCCATGAGTTTCACAGAGCTCAACAGCACAGCAAAGAGACACAATTTCATGTTCTTGCTGAGCAAAGGGCTGCAGCATGAGCTCAAGCTCTCTAAGCTGCCTGACTTAAAAGCTACACAAACACCACAGAAAGCTCTGAATCAGTCTGAGCTGCAGCAGTGCTTGGTGCCTTTTTTGCTACAAGTAAGAAAGGTCTAGAACAGCACACGAAGCAAAGAACTGTAATTGTAAGAAAAGTCTGCTACAGARCAACTTACAGCAAAATATTTACAGTATATGCACTGCTTGTGAATCTTAATCACAATGATGCTTCTAGGTCCTACCACAATGTCAAATAATGAAAAATACCACAATGCATCCTCTGTGTGTTACAGGTAAAAACACACACAGTGAAACAGAGTAAACAACTTCCAGTTTTCTTGAACAGAACAATGGTAGTTAAAGGCCTACACACATGTYAAGGAATCAGGGAAAAATATTTTCTCCTTGATTCTAATGTTTAGCTGAATAGTTCTCATATCTTCCAGAACATGTAATATGCTAGCTACATAAACCTTTCTGGGTTGTCTTCTGTTATGGATAATCCTAATAATTATTGCTCATCAGACTTGCATCAAGAGCAATGTAAAGCAATATATTAAGAYAGATTGTTAAAATATGGGCAGATTTTAGTGTACCTACACTGTAAACAGAGAACTTTACCCCCTAGTTCCATACAGGCACTTCCATACTAAACTATATACATAACCTATTTTAACCAYGTGGAAAATGGAGAAGCATGAGCTTCCAAACAGGCAGAGAGCCTGAGCACATACCAAGAGTGCCCAGATAGCTTATAAAATCCRCTTGCAGGAATCTGTGCCTGTCAGCACCACCTTATTAGTTACAATAGCTTTGACTGGTGTAAACACATCTCTACTGCAGCCACAGCAAAATTAGCAAACATGAAACAACTTAAAAAATGTTAACCATGAGTGCTGGTGTTACTGTTACATCCCCCCCATGCTTTTATGAGATAATAAAAAAGGTGACTACGGAATACCAATAATGGGAAATACATTATTACTGCTCCACAAAATAGTTTCCCAGCCTCCCCATTGTTTGGGTAAGTCATGAAAAACAACAATTCAAAGAGGGGAAGAGAAGCCCACTCAGTATTATGAGAAAGTGGCAGAAAGGGTTTTGCACAATTTTTGTCAGTAAGACATTTGATGTGATCCACCTCTCACCAGTAACTTTATCTCAAAAAATAGCTCAAAGAGGTATAAGTAGAATTCACTGCATGTTCTCACTCTCTTTTCTCTGAATATTTGATTTTTTAAAGTGCTATGGAAGGCTCTTTCCAGCTGTCAATCTCAGCAGTGTTAAAACACTAAAACATGTCTGTCCTACTTCCAGTCACAGACTGCACTAATCTTACCTATTTCTACCTGAAAGCATTCAGCCAAGCATTGTCGCTTACTTTTTCAAAAATAGCCTTCAGTGCTAGAGAATTCAACCTGATCCTTACCAAGGCTCTAAGCTGATGAATAATTCTCACTTCTTAAAACAAAGRGTTGCCTGTTTCTGCTAAATATTTTCCAATCCAATTTCAATCTGAGTTAATCTGAACTCAAAATTTACCTACCAAAAAAAAACACAAGTTGAGAACATGAAAATTAATAAAACACAAGTCTTACCACAAGGGCGCAAAGTTTGACTTCTCAAGSGCCAATACTGGACCACAACAATGCCTTGCATATTAAGTTTAACACACCATTACAAAAKCAACAGTGAAAGAAAACACACTTCCATGAAGATCAGTATCCTTTCTAATGAAAAGCTAAAGACTAAGTTATAAAACTTAAAATGAYTACCAGCTTATTCTTGAGAGCAACACTGCCTTGAAAGCAGGAGGCTACAAAAAGTACACAGAAAAGACCAGATTCCCACTGAAGGATGTCAAAATTATTCYCTAATTCAGGTTGATTTYCAAGGGACTTGTGAGGGTAGATATYAGAGGAATGACAAGCAAAAGAAAAGCATCTCCAGCATCCTTTACCCACAAAACAAACACTTGCATGATATGGTCAACATACAGGCCTTTGGCCTAAASAGTATTGAAGACGCTTAGTCATTCTCTAAGTCTTCTTCCATATGAATCTCTCTTCCTCTTGCTGTCCTTTTTTGTGCCTTCTCCAGTTGTACTGTACARCTTYCAACACAGGGCAGAACATGGAAAAGTTGAAAAAATACACAAAGCATTYGTTTAAGCTAGGAATGTACTGTGCACATAAACAGTGGCRTGATGACATTGTCTGTTTTATTCYTTAGTCTACTCCTACATCTTCTATATCRACCTTTAAAAACACCAGTTTTTAAGCTGTGGAGTGTCACCAAACACCTGGAAGAATGTTCTTAGCTCCCCTCTGCTATCAGGGAGGGATTGAAATACAAAATGTTCAAATATGCAGGAAAAAAAAACCCAAGTGTACGTCTCTGCTGATAAAGATTTATTTAATCAATCTTGGTTTCTTACGGCCTTTAAAGTTTTGAAATTGAAGCAACCAGCATAACAGATTTATACAAAAGAGACAAGAACAGCAACTAACTCTGAAAGAAGGCTATCCCTGACAGTTATATTCGAAAAAAAAAAAAAAAAAAAAACAAACCAAAACATAAACAAACTATAACCAAAAAAGGCTACAGTGGGCAGTCTAGACTAACTTGCTCTTAGAAAGTATTTTAAAATACATTTAGTTTATGCACTAAAGTATGATCTTTATGATCTTTCTCATTAAAAAACATATTTCTTAGCAACAGGTTTTCTCCTTGTCTGTATAACAATTTATTCCTTATTGAATCATACATCAGTCAATCTCAACTGATTTGTGTAAGAATTACTTCTTGACAGACTATGCTCCTCAACTTTTCAAAGTGTGCCCTAACATCTCTTTGCTTAGTTGTATGACACAGGATTAGAAGCACAGGCTGAAAGTTACATTTATATTTAATATATTTAATATTGAGGGTACTGTGGGCCTCTGCTACAGGCCTCACCACCTTTTTTTTAATGCTAAAAATTAATAACATTGTTCATTTTATTTGCACAGAAGTTGTGCTACTCTGATAGTTTTCTCCTCAATCAGTTATATCTTCCTGATCAAAGACTGAATAMAATCAACCAAGAAACCCAACAGTTCATTTGTAAAAGATTTAGAAGATTCCCAAAACCATTTACCACAGAATAGTAACAAATATGCTTATTTAAGTAATATAAAAACAACATGTAAGTTCATATGTCATATTCTGAATACATTCCAGTATTTAGTTTTTTACTCCATTTCTGATGGGACATTTTCATAAAACAATTCTCAACAAATACTTCATTACACCTTATTTTCAGGAATAGTTGTAGCTACTCTTTCCAACACTCATTAGGTCTCCTATGTTAACACAAAATATGTACCTATCACCAAATATTACACTACTCACTGTTATTTCCATCTAAAGGTTCAGTTTTCGTTACTCAGTAAGTAATTTCACTACCTAAAGATTTTGTCAGTTCATTAGCAGAAGACATTTGAGCATGTTATGAACTAAGATTCCACATAGTTTTCTTCCCCATTGCTATTCCCTTAACAATGCAGTTTAATTCACCATCCCAACACAATATTTTGCCAGCAATCTCTTACAAGACATTCAGCCAAGGATTTATTTTATTTTGGAATGACAGATATCAGTTTTCCACCAGATTTTCAATACTAATTGAATTTTTCCTGTCCCTGTAACCAACATCTTGAAGTCAAAATACAACTTATTTTTCTTTCTTTTTTTTAAGCCCAAAATCTTTTCAGCTACTAAGTAAGAAAAGTGATATTTTTTTTAAAAAGATAACACTGTACAAAGATAGCTGGAAGTGGAAAATAAATTGTGCCAAGAATGGACAAAAAAAGGGAACTGAAATTTAAGAAGCAGCTTCCACACTTTGAACCTGAGGGGAAAAAGGAAGTTTTCCAGTCTTATTACTCTTCATCTTCTATTGAGCTTTCCTCTTATATTTTATATTGCTTTTTAATTGTTATGTTTACAATCATAATTTTATGTCATCATAGATGCTRGGAAATACAAGACAGAATTGTGTATGTAATTTTGGTACACCAGTTAGTAAAAATAAGGTCAGCTTTCAAGACTAAGGTATCATGATCTGTTCATGAATGTTTCTGAATCTGTTCAGAAAACAAATGAATGGATGAATCCTTACAAAYAACAAACAAAAACAGTATTTCTGAATTTCTCAAGAACTACCACAGCACTGTTTCAAAACTGGACATGTGGGGKTTTTTCAGTTCTAATGCCAAAGTATATTGTGCAATTTTACAGATTATCAACTTTCTCTTTCCTGTTTATTTTAGCTCATTCTAAAACTACAACTCATTTGATTTGATTTATACTGAGAAATTGCTGGCTACCATGAAATGCACTTACATTTTTCACCCATCTATATGAGGAACAGATAAAAGTTTTTGCTTGCTTCCTTTTTTAACAGATTCTTCTGCTAATCTCCTGCTCCATTTAGAGCTTACAGTAAAAGATCTGGGTTAAAAACACCAGTAATGAGAAATGTGTGCAGAGTATCCTGTTTACAGCCATCTATGCTCACAGAAGCACAGATGAGAGCTCTCCTCTGCCCACTTCAGGCTGGAAGGTGAAGATATTTAAATGCATAAACCAGAATTATTTTGCTGCTRTTCTTTAGAATTTGACTTCCTCTTCTCATCAGTTTTCAGATTGCTTTCTTCTATCTTCAAGAGGATTTCCTGCAAAATAAGCCTAAAATCCTAATGGAATCAAAGCAGACAGGAGTAATTCTATGCTGTTTGAACTACTTGAGTGGTCAGTTATTAATGTGCACTTGCATTCTCAATGCCATTTACACATAAGACAAATCAAGAGRTTGTCCTACTGTGTAACAGATAATTTCATTTGAAAAAAAGTCTTCAGGTTTTGAACTGTAATGATTACATTTAAGTATGCTCAGATGCTAGCCACTTAAAGCAGAACATAAGCACATCTAACATACTCCAATGAAAAGAAGAAATGGTGGTTAATAAAAACCGAACAATTTTGGAATCTTTGCTAATCTGCTTTGTTAGACACATACTTTACTCCAATTTTAYTCATGACTTTATTTTAGCCAAAAAGCCAGTAAAGTAACACAACCAGCTCAGTAAATTTCAGCTGATGCTTCAGAATCAGTAGAACTTATAAGTTAAATCCAAAGCCATACTCTTTTTTAACAGGATTTTAAAAGCGATTTTTTTGACAGTGCTGAATTATCAAACTGTACATTATATTAAAAATTTACACAATTCTCAGCACACTGACTTAGGGGAGAKGGAATTAAAATACAATTGTTTCTTTGCCATACATAGGCTGCTTTATAAATACAGCAGTACAGTMATGTAAACCTGCAATGATTAAATTGCTTCTTACTACATGTGCAATAATTAGTAAGACCTACATGTAAAAGAAACCTAAAGGTTTCCCTGACATACTTTCCCTGCAATGCTATGAAATTAAAGAAAAAAACCAAATCAAACCTAGCAGTCTCCCCTGTAAACAATTCTGACATCCTATAACCACTCTGACAGCTGATCGCTTCCCTGGAAACCCCRATGTTTCTCTGTAAAGCAACACGACGCTTCCAAAACAGAGCTAAACTTAAATGCACTTCTGATTAAGCTAGCGGGTCCTCAGAGACAGTAAATACCTTTCCCAAGCAGCAGTAATCAGAGCTTTTCACTTAAAAAAAGCAATTAAAAACAAAAACTCCCTCTTACTCTCTCTTGAAAGAATCAGCAAATTYTATCCAAAACTATGCCATGCCAGTGCTCTACGGGGGAGAGGAGCAGGGCAGGGAAGGAGGGTGCACCACTCTAAGACTTGTCCTTTTTTACAAGCCATTGGAATGCCTCTTCTGGACACTCCCAACTCCTGCTGATAAGAAGACAAGATTTCTCTTTCCAGCTATATTATTTTGCTTCAAGAAAAGAGGTGAGAGCTCCAGTATTTCCCATGACCCTTACCTATGGCCACTTTATGTAACCACTGGAGAACTCCAGCATACTACAGTAAATCTGAACCAACACAGACACAGAATTGCTTACTGATGCAATGGCAACAAACTGGAAAAAAGGACCTAAAGTAACCAACCCCTACTGTCTGCATTGGCACACAGACCTAAGAATATAGAAGAGTGTCACTATGTATTGCATAACTCAGAATTCAAAGGAAGAGTTCRGCAGTTCTGGTTGACAAGTTTCACAAGGACAAGAAAAATAACAGGATTTTTGCTAATATGACACTGCCATAGAAACTGGGGAATCCTGCCCCAGTTTACATTCTTTATTACAGGCACACTGGAGCAGATTTTTCTGATTTTGGGTCACTACACAACTGATTTTCTGGCAGAGCCAGGAGGGTTTTTTCTGGTTTTTTTTTTAATTATTATTTTTTTTTTATTCAGGTGAATGTTAGACTGCGCAGAAGCAGGCAAGCACAGTGCAATGCTTACTTAAAAGACAAAACATTTTTATCAGTAGCTTCACTCCTTTTCAGTCATTACAAAGAGTCTTTTTAATACAGCTAAAAGTAACTTACAAGAATCACTTTAAGACAACTTGCAGCAAGCACTTATTTTTGTTTATTACTCCATCCATTACCTCAACTAGCCTTCACACTTCATTATCTCAACTCCATTCTAAAATGAACTTGGGGGTTTTGTGGGGGATTTAGGTTGCAGGGGGGAGGGTTAAGCTAACAATGAGTATTTGCTTTCAGTGCATAGAGAGAAGCCATCTCCAATTAACAAGACATGGCTTAGGTCATGATGTTTTGATCATGGCACCTTAGTTTCCAGTCTAATGTTTTAATGACATAGGAAGCATGAAGAAACTGAATGTGATACCAACTCCCTGTTGTACATCCTTACTCCTGATTCTTCCTGTCCAAAACCCAGAAGGAATCTCTTTCCCCACACACGTTCTTTTATGAGAAACAACAGGGAAGCAGGTAGAAATTCCAACTTATCAAAATTTCTAACTTCATACTGAAAGATAAAAAAGAAGATGAAAAGCAGTAAAACCAGCAAACACTTCTCCTTCTTCCAAGGGTTCCACAGACTCATGAAGAGGGGTTGGCTCTGAACTCGATCAGTATTCCTGTGATTTAAGAAGCACTTGTAGGCAAATGATTATTTAAACTTTATTAAAGTTTTTCAACAAAAACATACTAGCTGACTTACAGCGTTTCTTTCACTGATATTTAGCAACAAATGTAAACTATTTTACAAACAAAAATAACCCGTATTCTTTTGGTAACAAAGTGTTCCATACCAAGAGAATAAATCAGTCCCAAAGCTCTCAAGCTTTCAAGTATAATTGTGTATTTAAGGGAATTATTCTACAGTTGTGTTGGGGAAAATCTACAGATTGTACTAAGCTGCTAAAGCTACAAGCACTTACAGGACCARACCTTTAAAATATAGTTCAAAATACAGACTGAAGAGGTGACAAAGGGATTCTAAACCCACAAGTTCACAAGCAKCATCAATCAAAAGTATTTCTAGTTGCCCCACTTGAAAGCATCTTTGTCATGAATCCAAGTAAATTGTGCTTTTGTGGCTGTAATTTTTTTCTCAAAAGGATGAAAAATCTTCAGATTTTTTTCTTTAAGTAAATTTCTTTAATCTTTATTAGTATTTAGATCAACGAGAAATAGTTATTCAGTTTATACCTTTACCAATGCGGACTCAGATAAGGCAGCAGGGAAAATTTAACAAAAAAAATACAACCAGTCCAAGTTAAAGCATTATCACAGCCAACACCAGTCCCTTTGTTTCTATATTGCAGAGATTAAACCAGTATAACAATTTTAAGAGTAGRCTTTTWAACTATGAAGATCATACTCTCTTTCACATGTATGACCATATACCTGCAGCCAGTGATGGGATCCCCCAGTAAATCAGTATTATTAAACTTGCATAACCTGAGTTTTTTTCAATGCACAGCATCCTGATTACTTTTTATAAGACACAGCTGCCTTGAGAAAATGCAACTGAAATATGAATACCTCTTTTTACAGTTTCACCCAAACATCGAAGAGCTCCCATTAAAATGATTAGATGGTGTTAAGTCCTTTTCTCTCTTTGATGTACAGTTTAAACATTTATAGATCTGGAAGCAGAGCTAGATCAACCTAGTTAAAYTGGGATGAGAATTGGTATCATTCCAAAAATAAGACAACTACAAATAAAATTAGGTAAATAAACACACCGAGTTGTAACATTTTGCAACAACATAAACAAAGATAAACTACACAAACAGGTCTTTTGAGGTCTTCAATTTACACAGCCAAACACCCATCACAGGAACCCTGAGGGACCAGCAGACACCGACAACCTGAGCGATGACAGAAAACACCCCGCCGTGCGCCCGGCACCKTGAGGACGACAGCAGCGCACCGGGGAGGGCACACGGCTCCTCACCTCCTCCCTCCCCGGCTTCACCCCAGGAAGGTGAACATAAATGCAGAAATATCCTCCTCTGCTTTCTCCCCGCACATAAGCAAGCCAGGGCCGGCCGTGGAGTTGCCTCACTGAGTCCTGGCCACTAAAGCTTCTCGCAATCCACTCAGCAYTGACACAGGTCACGACTCAGCCCTCAGTCACCCTCGCTAAGGCCGTAGGCTGGAATAAACAAGGTTATTCGCCTGACACCGGACACCGGCGACACTCCCCCTCCCTCTCCCCCCGCCCCATAGCGACACAGGCTCACCACGGCCCCGACCCTCCCTCCCCTCGCCAGGTGCGGGCCCAGAGGCCCTCAGCCCAGTCCAGACCCGAGCCGGAGTGGGAGACGGCAGGGAAACAGCGATTCTCCGAACACCATGCGGGGCATCGSGAGGGGAGAAGCAACAGCCGCCGCCCCCGGCCAGCACAGCCCGAGGGGGGCGACGAGTGGAAGTGCCGGAAAGGAGAGACCGAGACCTCACCACGGCTCCCTTCGCCATTTTAGCCCCCACGCCCATTCCCCTCCTCCCCGCCCCTCGGTGACAGGGGCAGATCGCACCCGTCCAGCGCCCACCCCCCTGGCTGCCCACGGCCGAGCGGCGGCGGGGARCGAGCACGACAGCCGTGTTTCTGCCGGGCCAGACCGCAAACCGAAGCGGCTGCGGCACAGCCTGTTTTGTGYCCTTACCGTGGCTCGCAGCCTCACAGCTGCTGCCGCCTCCTTCTCCTTCCTCCCACCTTTCTCTTCTTCCTCCTCGCTTCCTCGCCGCCGCGGCGGCTCCTCACCCCTCCGCGCCGCGCTCCGCCGCCGCCGCCGCGCAGAATGATGCCATCTCACAGCGGCATCGGCGGCTCCCGCACCACAGCCCTCCTCCCGCCCCTCCCGGCGCCGCTCCCGCTGCCGCTCCCGCTGCTGCTCCCGCCGGGCGCCCCCGACGGCCGGACCAGCCTCGTGCGCGCACCCGGGGCACGGGAGCAGGAACTTGTGGAGCTGGAGCCGGAGCCGCTGGAGCCGCCCCGGCGGGAGGGCCCAGTCGGGACCGAGCAGTGCGCAGCGGCGGTGGGAGGGAAGAGGCGAGCCTGAACCGAGGCTCTTCAAAGGGGACAGGGCTTATTCCTAGCGCCTGCCCCGGGCTGAACCAAGTCGGGCGCCGCGGCGGGGAGAAGAGCCGAGAGCACGGAATCGACCTCGGGGGAGGCGGGGCCSGGCTGCAGCCCCGGGGCACCGTCAGCGGGACAGAGCCTGCTGGGGTAGGATAAGGAGGGCTCCTGCGAGTCGCTGTCCCCCGACAAGGCTCCACCGCGGCGCCGAGAGCCAGCACACCCCGGTGCGGTGCGAGCGATAAAGGCGGGGGGTGTCTCCTCCACCCGCCTCCCGCCCTCCCTCCCCGGTCGTGCAGGCAGGGCGGGCTCCTGCGCCCCGCCGGGAGCCTGTGCCGCCGCYGTGACAGGACTGCCTGCCCGCGATCCCCCTGGCTGCTCCCCGTCCTCCAGCGCCGGACCTCTACTCCTTCTCTGAGTAACGCAGCCCTTCCCGTTCTCGGGCGGGCGGATGTCGGCAGCGGAGAGGCTGCTCCGCGTAGCCCTCGGCARAGCTGCCCCGCTCAGGGCGAGACACCGCCTGCCCCGGCGGCACCTCCGACCCCGGCGGCACCTCCGACAGCCCCAGCATGGGCTCTTTCCCCTGGCAGAAGGCACAGGCCTCCCTTGCGGATTTACAAACCCAAAAGTAGTTGAATGCACAAATATGTGGAGCTGAAGTTGTGCCTTACATTGAAGGCTTAATGAAGCTTTGTCTTAGTAGCGTACAACATAACACTGTGGAGGCAGTGATAGCATGAACTTTACGGCATAAACAAGGCCTTTGAGTGGCTGTCCCAGAAAGTCCAGCACTACTGTTAATTGCAAGGAACAAAAGCTTACAGTATGAGACCCTGAAGCAACTTTCAGCCACGTCTGGTATTTCGTTATTCTTAAAAAACAACGTGGGGGCCAGCAATCTGATTTGGGCATGTAAATTCCTTCAGKAAATAAAAGGAATGCTCTCAAAAGTACTACTTTCCAACCTATTTATGCTTCCTAGAAAATCTGTAGGAAAACAAAGTTTCCCAACAGAGTTTGGAGAGGAAACAGTATTTACAGTTCAGCTTTAAAAGTATCTTAGAGTATTCTAGAATAAAAAACACTAGTCTTCTCTTGACTGGTAATAGAAGACTGAAAATTGTGATGGTTTGAGCTTCTGCACACAGCAAATGTAACAGAGTATGTGGGCTCTACCCTCAAAATCTGGCCTGGGCAGTAAGACTAGCTATATGTGCAGTTAGCAGCTTAGTTGCTAATTGCAAGTTCACAAAGTTAATCCATCTGATTTACAGAATTCAGCMTATACTATTTTCTCTATGACAAAGCTTACATTTGAAGAAAACTAGAGTGCCTGTTTAGTTCTGAGATTGTCCAAAATTAGGAACTTGCTTACCACGAAGTAAGCAATATTTACAAATATTTTACAATATTTTGGTAGCACTTCCAGAGTGTGGTACTGAGTTCCTGGCTGTTTTTCTGGTGTAAGGCAATCTAATTGAAATAGATGTAGCATTATATTCCRAGCTGCAAAGGGTGGGTTGGTGTAAATGGCAACATTTTCTCTCTGATCTTTGCAGAGGGCATTAATTTCTCTTCTACAAAACTTTGCTTGTTACTAGTATCAGTAGTCTGATGCTGATACTTCATGGAAAGTATGAACATGACTTTTTAGTATATTTGTAAAATTTCTTCTTTCTTGCCTTATGAAGTATGAAAAGTGTGTAGTTACTTAACACTGTACACGAGTTATTGGCTTCTCTGTCCTGCCTCCTCCCTGTTTCAAAACAAATTTTGTCATACATTTGTCTCACTCCAGGGAACAGTGACATTCCAAGTATTCTTCCATCTTAAAAGATGTTTGATACCCTAATGAATAAAAAATGTCACAAGTTTGTTAATGCCACAAGTTTGGTTTTAAATGTCTTATAAAACTTCAAGGCTTTTTAGTATTTCTGACTACTTTTAGAGTAATAGGTAATGGAAACATAGAATCATCGACTGGTTTAGATTGAAAAGAAACTTCAAGTTCATCCATTTCCCCACCCTCCCTGCCATGAGCAGGGACACCTTCCACTAGACCAGGTTTTACTCAGAGCCCTATCCAACCTGCCCTTGAGCATTTCCAGGGATGGGGCATCCGCAACTTCTCTGGGCAACCCCTTCCAGTGTATCACCACCCTCACAGAAAAAAAATTTCTTCCTAAAATCTAATCTAAACCTACCATCCTTCAGCTTAAAGCCATTCCCTATTGTCCTATCTTTACATCTACATGGTAAAAAGTCCCTCTCTGGTTTTCTTGTAGACCTCTTTAGGGACTTGAAGGTGCCAAAGATCTCCCAAGAGCTTTCTGTTTTCCAGGCTGAACAATGCCAACTTTCTCAGCCTGTCTTCATAGAAGAGCCTCCTYATGTTCCAGTCCCCTGATAGTATTAAATATTTAATGGTTAAAAGCCATACATGAAAACTTGCTGAAAATATTCAGGTTATGGAGTCATACTTGTATCTGAGAAAGTGCAAATACAGTTGTCTCCATTTTGCAGATAAACACGTTTGTTTGTTTGTTTGTTTGTTTGTTTGTTTTCTTCTTTGTTTTTACCAGAAAATATTATAGGCTCTATCACACAGTGCTGAAGGCTAGCAGGAATTAATGCACGTCTGGTGTCCTTGCTACCTTATAGCTTTGCTCTTTATAGGGTAAAATAAAGAGCGCTTATTAAGCCTTTTGCTATTCCTTTAGAAAGTTAACCTCAGGTAAGGTTTGATAAACCACTAAATTTACCAAAACAAGTCAACCAAAGTTGGAATTTTACAAGAGGGAAATATATRTAAGAGTACTTCTATACACAGCATTCCTGAGGTAGTAATTTATGATCCTAGTGAAAGATTTTAACAGCATCTCCTTGTGTATGTCTGACATTTTTTCCCCTTTACTCTTACAAAGTAAGGAGAGATTTGGAGAACTTGGATTCAGAACAGATCTCTATAAAACAGACTCCAGAATACACTGAGTTTATCCTCAGATTTTAGTAGATCTTGTCTGTCATGCTTGAACAATGTGCATTTGATAAGCATGGATTTTAGGACAGGCTATTGCAATATCTAGGTTTTAATAGACTAGAGTGTATCCAGTGGCTGGAGTTGTATCTTTCCTTGTCAGTAATTGTTTCTCTGTTGTAACTACACAAACAGGARTGGCAGCGAGCTCTGCTAGCCTTTAATTAGAAAGTCTGAGTGACAGTACTTTTGCTTMATTTATACTTCTGGAAAACTCTTGTACATCTCAATAGGCAATAAACCAGTACAATTGCAAATWAATGGCTTTCATAGCTCATAAAATTACTGTACAATACCATCTATTTGCATTTCTGTTTATCTTTGCTTTCTCTAATATTTTACAAAAGCCTTGTGTGAAACTATAATCCCTGAATGTTGCAGAACTGTTTAAAAACTTCTSTAGAAAAGTGGAAGTGAAGTATAATAATCCAACTTCCTTAACAATAATGCAGTAGTAAGAGATGAGTCTGAAACCAAATCTTTCTGCCATTAATAGATTCCAGTGYAAGCTGATTTCACCTGAGCAAAGGCATGCAAAACTAGTCAGTGTGGTTTCTGTTTGAAATGAGCAAAGTTTTATAATGCAAGTCTTAAATGCAAATGGTTTGGCTGATTGCTTATCCAGCCTTAATTTACAAATTGGGGGTGGGGGGTGGGGGGGTGGTGCAGGAAGTATATAATGAGCGTAGAGGGAAAATATTCTTGGTAATTGTTGTTATTTTTTTTCACATGGAGATTTATTATYACAAAATTCATGCAGAGTAAGAAAAATCTTGGACGAGTTTCTTTGGACAATATTCAAAAAAGCATTTAGGCACCTGAATTGTGGTTTAGATAAAACATAAATTTTACCTTCAAGAGCAGAAGCCACAAAACCCTGTAGATGCAGTCACCTAAGTCTGCCAGTGGATGTACTCAGTGTCCATAGGTGTTGGCAACAGGCGCTTGATGTCTTCATTACAGTAAAAAAAAAAAAAAAAAGTACTTGGCTTATGTTTGGGGTTTGGGGTCCYGGTGGTGGGTAATATGTCACCTAAGATCCATGTAAAGGTGAATCAGGGAAGTGTGATTAAAGGTGCTTCCAGCACAGAAAAGATCTGAAATCAATACAGAGTACAGAAGTTACAGCAAGGACAGAAGCAGGGAGAAACATGGTAGCGGTGATCACCAGGCATTACAGTGTTGGGATAGGGGAACTCAGAACCTAAAACAACCTGTGTTCTGTGCCCTCYTAAACTCCAACCAATCCCTCTTTCCAAGGCAGGCTGTGACCAATTAGTGCTGTCTGATTTGGGACCAGGATTATCCTTCCTGTGCCAGCTCTGTGGATCTTTGCAGAGGCACACTGAAGTAGTGCAGCAGAGTAATGCTGGACAATTCAGCAGCAAGGGAACTTTAGCTAGAACAGCTGGGAAGTTTTAGTTTCTGGTCCTGCTTCCCAACAGCGTTCAGACATTTTAATCAATGGTTTTTCAGTGCACAATATTGGCTCCTGTTCCAGGACAATAAACACTCCCTGTAACAACTGAATGTCTGCACTTTTGGCTTTTGGTCAGAGTCTTCTCATATTGCTCTCTCAGATTCCACGGTTCTTATGTTCTGAAAGCAGAATGAGTATAGTTATGTATATGTTGGACTTATATACATGCTTGTGTCTGCAAAATTATACCTTAAACATACATTGTCTTTACAAAATGTCTTATTTATATGGTAAGTAAGGGATAAGGGTTTGTCCCTATGTTGTTATGTGGTTTTTTTGATGTTACACTTAGAGTACAATCTTGCTTTAGTCACTATTTACTGCATATAATTAAAAGTCTCCAGTTTCACAATGGTTAAGGAACTTGGGTACTGCACCATCTAATTATTTACTCCTATTTATTTCTTTCCTTCCATCTGTCAGAGGTATGCTTATGTTGCTTCTCATTTAAAGTGTAAGATATGGATTCTGCTATTATGTATGCAATATTTGGCACAATCATGTTTGAGTTTGTAATATAAGGTTTTTGTATATGTAGTAGTGTAAATAACACATAACAATAATCACCTTGGGTACACCTAATTTAACTTGATTCCTCKCAAAAATTTGTGTCTTATTGCATTAAAATGAGTTGGTTTTTAAAGCAGTATTGTGGAGAAATTCAAAGGAAAGATTGCAAAGAGTTTACTTCAGTTAGTAKAAATCAATAAAATTGCTTGCCTCTGGATTTAGACAATATTAGTTTCTCTGTCCACGAATTTGGAATTACAAGGAGATTCTTTCTACAGCTTTTTTCCAAGACAAAAAAATTGTTAATTCAAAAGTTTTAAATTTTTAAGGAATGAATTATTTATTGAGGTGTTAAAACTCATAGATTTTCATCTACATTTCTAAAAAAAAATATTTTTGTGTACAAATGTCTTCCAAAAYGTATTCACAAATACAGTCATTTCAATACCATTATATTGTCAGCTTTCAGATCTGTTAGTCATCATTGAGACATTAGTGAATCAGCAATCAATTAATATTTTTTTTGTAAGTTTAGAGGATTTGTGTGCCAAATCCTAAAAAACTATGAAAACAACTTGTCAAAGGGTTGTTGTTTCTGTGCYATCTCTTAGCAGCACAGTGTTAGACTTATTTTGGGGAGGGGGGGAATTTACAAACCAATACATCTCATTTTATACTGTAATGAGATTTTGTTGTAATTTCCTTTAAGTCTGGTACTGCATGGTCTTCTCTAAAATCAGAAACCTTAGATTTAATATCAGCATATTGTAATGTATCTGAAAGACAGCAAAAATATAATTATCTTTTAATCAAGTTCTGTTTTCCCRCTGGCAATAGCATGAAATGTATTAACGTAAATTCACTTCTGTCTTGAAATGGTTGCAGATGAATGTTGAGCCACTGTTGGAAGTCTCTTGTTGTGTA
This sequence comes from Alauda arvensis, assembly GCA_902810485.1. Classification (NCBI taxonomy): domain Eukaryota; kingdom Metazoa; phylum Chordata; class Aves; order Passeriformes; family Alaudidae; genus Alauda; species Alauda arvensis. Next base: position 34,546 of record CADDXX010000484.1, read on the forward strand.
CTGGGTTACTTTTTTGAAGTACACCTGCCYTCCTGGCTTGGAAGTGGGGCTGAGGTTGAGCACAAATATTGRTTGAGAAAGCTGAATGTGGCTTAGGCACCTGAGAGGAGTAGAGAGACAGGAGGGGGAGGATAAGGGACTCCAGTCCCAGTGGAAGTGGTAAGTCAGAGAAGAGTGTGGGAGCACACCTTGGGGTGAAGAATGGAAGAGAATAGGGTTGWTTAGAAGGTGTGAAGTRTGGGGARGGCATTTAAATAAGGGAAGGCAGATAGTTTGGTTTATTCTGTACATATTCCATGACAATATTTTTGTTTTTTTCTCACCAATAAATTTTCAATGAGTTTTGAAAGAAAAAATCAGAGCATGGCAAGTTATTTTATCCTCAGTTCCCATGAAAGGAAAATGCAAGCTTACCAAGTCTGTGCAATTACCCTTAAATCTCTTAACTTTTTTTTGAGTTCACAGGCCAAATTCAAACATGTCTAGTAAATCTGATAAATTCTTTTTCCTTGAGAAAATAAATGGCAGAGTATAGTAGAAAGCTTCTGTAAATGTTCCCTGGAAGGCCTGCAGATAAAGGAAAAGCTACATCATTAAATTGCACACTATTAACCACTGGAGAATGGGGAGCAGGGAAAGAGTAAACAATAAACCAGCCAGCCCTTATAAATGCCTACCATAAGAGAAGGCTTCAGTTGGAGCTTGCATTCTTAGCCACCAAAGTCATTCAACCATGAAAAACAAATCTTTAAGAGACCAAGCTTCATTAGTTCCAGTGCTCACTGAGTGATGTGATTTAATTGCAGCACTACCTAAAGCAATGCTATGCAGCCCATAGTCTGTGGGTAATTGATGGTCAATAAAAATMAAAAGGGAGCTCAAAAAGCAAGTCAAAACCAGACATTCCTGCACAGCCATATTATCTCACATATATAAGCAGAAGGGGAGAATGAAAATTAGGTTAATTTTTTTTACCTTTATTTTTACTTGTCTCTAAAAGAAGGCCATTGTAAGTACTTTGGCACAGTAAGCACAAGATGGCTTTTGAATTTGTTTTGTTTCCAGAGGTTAAGTGCTCCTTCAGTTGAAAAGGTTGAGAAATGTAGTGGTCTAGAGATCACAGTCAGGGAATGAAGGTTTTGGTTGCTGTAAGAAACCCTACGTCCTTTTTCCTTTATTGCCATATTTGGGTTGCGTAACTGAAAATGATCAAGTGAACGTAATTTGTGTTTGTCCTTTGTCAGAGCATGGCCTAAGTGAACCAGAATCAGCCACCYATTTGAGGTGCAAATTGTTTCTGTCTTTTGTTAAACCTTCTCTGAGCATTAATCAGAAAAATTAAGAAATTGAAATCTTCAAATTAATATTTTCTGACACTTGGCCATATATTCTTTCTCTTAACATTACAGTGGTTCAGAAAGTGTTCATGCTTACTGAAGAGCTTAGAGCTCTCACTTCCTTTAATATAGACTGTGTGCTTATTGAATTCTTGTGCAGAACTCTAGCCATGACTTTCTTTTATTCTAAGGAAAAACAAAGGTCTTGAACCTCAGCTTTCTCCTGACCTGCCTCTGATCTTTCTTGGATTCTTACCTGCAGGCCTTTTTTGTTTCACAAGCCCTTTTGTCTCTGAAAATTCCCTCTTTTTTTCCTCAAGCCCTAGAACTTTTTTGGTCKCTGGAAATCCTCTCTTCTTTTTCTCATATGAACATAAGAATTAGATCACAGTTTTGTATTTATACTAGTAATAAAATAGACTTATAAATTCATGCATGTGTTTTAACAGCTTGGGAAAGTCCTTTTTTTTTTTGCCAAGTATTTACAGTACAGAACTGTTTGTTTCTTTATGAATAATCTCAATGTTTAATGCAATTAAATGCATTTCAGTTTTGGGACAATGCACCTCCTTGGTAGAACATGGCAGTCTTGGTAATTGCTTCCATTACTGTTTAAACTGGTAATGGGAATAAACTAGGAAATGTTTGACTTTGCCACTTTTGATTTCCTTATTATTCTCTTTTAAGGCAGCTATGACACATTGTCTCCATATAATTATTAAAATTTCCCTAGCAATTTGTGCATATTGTATGTTTTAAAATGAGGTATAAAATTTATACTTATGTAAATGTAATTTGTTATTTAAAATCTTTTAGGCATACATGGGAGTCATACTGTTTTTGAATGGTTGTTTTTCAAACTTCATTTTTCTTTTGACTTACACAGGAGAGTTTTTAACCAATTAAATATTAATACAGAACATTTCAATGTTTACTGTAGGAATCAGTGTRCTGCTACTCTTTAAAAGCCTTTAAAAATGCATTGCACTTTTTCTTCTACATCCTAGAAGATGTAGAAGATCTACACATTCAGCTTAACGTGTAAAATTTTTAGCACAAATCTGATGGAGTGTCAAAGGACATGTTTGAAGTAAAGCTGCTTTTGTGCTCTCTTTTATCTTCTGCCTTCAGTTAGRTGACATCGGTTGTTATGGTGGGCCAGTTTGTGACATGGTCCCTAAAATATTGGCAATATCACAAGTAATGCAACTGAGTCTGTATTTCCTGTTCAGCTGTTTGAGCTATAGCAGAGGGAAATGAGCTTCTGCCATGAGTAAAAGCCCATGAATTTTAGTTTAGAAAACACAGTTTTCCATAGTTACTTCTCTATCTGATGTAAGACCTTGAAGAAGAGGCTTAGTCCTGAATTTCCATGTGCAGACATTCCTACAGGCAAAGGTATGTGGCAGATATATGTGGGTGTGTGGAAGATAMATGTGGGAGGTATGTTCAGATGGATCAGTTGTGTTTTTAAAGGGTGAGTCCCACCTTGCACATTTCTGTGTGTGAACTGCAGGACTCTCCTTTGGCTTTCTACCAAGTRCTGAGTGAGTTACAGAACTGACTCTGCACAAAACATCTCCTTTATGAATATGGCCTCCGGCATGGTTTCTATTTTCAGAAAATAGTACTAAGTATCAGTTTTCTTTCTTTCAGTGGATTGTAGGTGAGASAAGAATGAAAGCAGGKTTGAAAGGAGAAAGGTGATGGAGGATGGAGTTTTTTTGAATTACAAGAATCAGAATATTAATGTATTATACATTTTATTATTATAACCATTATCATTATCATTGCCATTATTATTCCTGCTGACAATTCTAGCTATTGCTGAGGGAGAAACTGTATATAACATACACCAATGAAATATGCACCAGCATAGTTCTTTTTCAGATGTGTTATTTTTCCTCTGTAGAATTTAAAGAAATTACTGTGTAGGAAAAAATTATTAACTAGATAGAGTAGTATTTGCATGGAATTTGTTAAATTTAAAAACAATTTTACCTACAAAAMATAAAAATTTTGGAACCCTAAAAACATGACTCATTTTCATCCCTGTTTCAAAAAAAAGTTACTAGGAAAAAAAGGTATATTGACTTGACGTAGTTCTTTTCACACAGTTGATTATTCAGTTTAAGTCAGCACARTATTAAAACATGGGTTTCCATCAAAATCCAGTGAAGTTTCTGGATATTTACTTTAGGTAAAATAACAATTAATTTGAAAGTGCTAAAACATTTTTACTTTTTCTGAGTATTTAGAATAATATAAAAATGTGAGTTACCAAGTTCCTTAATGATAAGGATTTTATTCTTAATTAAATTTAAAACTACATTTAGGAGGAAAGAGTTAACTTGCCTTTCTYAAATATAAGTATTTTATTTTCTCCCCTCTTCCCCAAGCACACTACCTTTCTTAAGGAACATGCTAGTCTTTGCCATATTGATGAGTGTCAGACCAATTTTGTTGATTTTTCTTGGTATACAGGTTTATTTTCTTATTTATTTTATGAAAAAAAAGCAAAAAAATTAGTTAACAAAAGTGGAACTCAATGAAATGGGACGGATAAAATATTAATATAGTAACACAATGAGAACTCAAATGATTTTGGATATGTAATTTTTTAATGATAAGTCACCTTGAATCTGAGTGATTTTATACACTCCTGAAGGTTTGAGATCAGACACTATTTRAAAGAGAAATGGTAAAGAAAAGCAGAAGAAAGTGTTTATATTTCTGTATAAATAATATTGCTTTTGAGGCAGAGATAATTGAGAAATTATTATGAAATAGTTCACTTACACCAAACAACTGTTTGGGCTTTCTGCAAAGATATGGAAATCCATCCTTGTTCCATTACATTACTCTCTGGGTAGCAACTGACTTGGATGTTTTTTCCTAAAATATTATGCATAAGAGTGATCCACATACTTAGCCTTTGCTGTTTCCAAGGTACTGCTTTTATTATTCAGCAGCTGCACTGAGAGTGGCCAAACAGCAAACACAAGACTTGGACAACAGCTAAGAAATTGTAATTGCATTTTCAGTCAATCTGAATTGCGTTCTAATGGGAATGAGAAGGCATTTTCTTTCAAAAAACAAAGCTTGAACATTCTAGCATAAAATTTATATATATTTGTAGATATATATATATGGATTCTAAAGTTTCATTTATAAGATATGTTATTTTTAATATACTGTAATACCTGCAAACAAACAATTGGTAGCAAAACTCAGTTACAGCCAATGGGGTTTTTTTTATTGCAGCATAACTGACAAAGCTAGACACCCTTCAGTCAGAAGACTCAAGTCATAAGATCTTTGTGAAGGAGCTTTATTTTTTAATGATTAGATAGTGGAATTGACTCTTCGTCCCATGGTGGTCAGTTATTAAAATMTCTTCTGGCCTTTAGCATTGTGAGTATTTTGATTGTGAAAAAGCTGTTTTCCTGTAGTGCTGGCCTAAAATGTCTACTTGAGTTAAAGACATTGTTTTTCTGTATGGTTTAATGCAAAATCTGCCATATAAAATTCTTAAACTGTTGTTGTTGTTTTTCTSTCATAATTAAAAACAAAACAAAGCAAAGCCAAGGAACCAAAACAAACCACCAACTTCTGAAAATCACTACTAGGAGATTGTAGTACAAGGGTAAMGGGGATCAGGTGAAGTCAGTGTGTAAAGAGTTTTCCCACTGAGTTCAGTCCTTCACATATTGAGGAAAAGAACTGACTTAAACCTGGTCAGTAAACTGACTGGTTGCAGTTTTTCTGACGTATGAAATCCACTTGATGGCATGAAATGTTGACACTTTTATGAAGACTTCTRTAAGTAATTACCAGGATGTGGAGCAACAGTGTCTTGGGTTGTTTTTTAATTATACTTATGACACAAAATTAGTTTATTCAATTTTTTTTTCTTTCTGTGCTTTTGCCAGAGTGCTTTTTCTCACTAATGTAGTTCTCTCTGACAAGGTAGTATAACTCCTGAACATCTAGCTTTCAAAAGCCAACAAGGCTTTCAAAAGCCAGAACAAGTAATTAAGTTTAAATATATCAAGTATTACACTTTCCATGAGTTGCATACATTTCTAAGTTTACTTTTGCCCAGTGCTTTMTTTGAGACAGCAAGGGCACAAATTATGATAAATTTCATTTTCCATTGCTTTTCCACTTACAGCTTGGAAACAGGTMATTAATTAACTTCATGTGGCTTGCAGCCTAAAACAAAGTGGGAACATATTATTGTATTAGAGTGGCAAAAAGCAACCCCAGCTGCATTTTTTCTAATTGATAATGATAACTTGTCTTTGTGTAGGCCATGGATATCTGAACATCTTATGTAGGAACATCTTATTGCTTTAAGAAGACAAATAGCATTTTGGCTTTTGCTTCACAACTTAAGTTTCATCTTGACAGAAAATTCTATTTGCCACAGAACAAGGTATTTTCCAGCTTAGCAATAACTCATTGATGTCTTGCCTTGTTTCTGAGATACAATCCCTTCACTGTTGAGTATTTTTTTATCTTARGAACAGAAGACCATGCCTGACTGTGCCAGGCAAGAGTGCAACTGTATCCTGCACCATGAAGGTAAATATGTATACATGACCATTTCAAACTGTCRAAACTTGTATTAAGTTGGTGGATCCTATTAACAGGGGACTGAYAGATTATTTTTCCTAAATTTTGGTATTAGTTATGTCAGGATTCATAAACTACTGTGTTAGAGATAGAGAGTCATTGGTCTGAGTGTGAGGATCATTTTTCTTAGCCAAGGACAAACYGCAGCCAAACACATTTGGACAAAATAAGACTCGTTCTGCACTASTCCTTATCTTGTAAAAATCATCCTATTCCAGCTAGCATTACYYTTGTATATGGTAGCACATTCCTCCTGAAAAACAGCTTCTTTTTTTTMCTCAAATTTAGACACTTTACTTGAGATAAATACAGTATTCTTCAAGCAATACTACTATAAAGTTAGTAACTTTAGAGCTGGTGTCACAGGACCATTAGATCAGGTAATTTTAATGCTTTATGGTAGGTTTGGTATCAGTCTATATATTTCTGAATTTCTACTTCTGTAGAGACAAACCGTCTAACTGTTTTTCTTTCAGTGGAATAAGATCCTTGTCCCCATTCTTGTTGCTGTGGGACTTTGCCAAAATATGTTTTGTTATTTGTTCTTTCTGTAGCTTCAAATACTGTCTGAGTAATGATCTGACCTTGTTTACCAGCATCCTTGAGTAGGTGATGGAACTCTTTAGGGAGAATTAATGTTCCAAAAGGTTTTATTTATTTTTCCTTCTGCTTATTTGTGTACATTGCAAGTGCAAAAACTGAAATGTTTTGAGAGAGTTTTTAATAATCATCATTCTCATTAACGTGCCTGGTGCTGTGCCCAAAACTGATCTTAATTGGTGCACTTCAGAAGATGTGTACTAATTGGAAAGAGTCCAGAGCAAACAAACAGATTTTATCAGATATCTAGAAAATGTGATCTACAAAGAGAGGCTCAGCTTGTTTAGGTAGTTGAGCACAGCGAAAGAGAAAACAGAGTCAGTTCAGGGTAGTTATCTTTGATGATAATTTGACCTACTCTCAGTGAGGGATTGGACTGAAAGAATCTTATGATGGAAATGCTGAGGTAAAACTTGAGAAAAGTGCACTCAGTTCTTGTCCCTTCCCAAAGTGGCCTTGGGAAATCTGTCTGTTCTTTGATCCACCAGCAATAATGTGTTAATATTTTTCCATTCTGTTTTGTTTATAGGGCTTAAACCAATTAGGACTTTGGCACTGAAAGCATAACTCTGTCATGCTTGCAGTATCTGAATCTAAAATTGCTCCAAACAAGCCTTGTTCTGCCTCTGACTCTTCAAAATATCCAAACTCACCTGTCATTTTCACTTTAAAATTTTCCAGTTGGCTTGCAGGATTTGTCTGTCTTTTGCCTGTCTCAGTCTGAACAAATTAGTGAATAAGTTGCTTAAACTCAATTTAGAGCAGGAACTGATGCAACTACAAGTTGTTTCCTGTCACACAGAGTCACTGTGTRCATTTGCAAAAAGTCTAGAGACCTAAACTGCATTGGTTTCAGGGCTCACTTTCATCTGGTTTACAATATCTCAGGCTTGCAAGTTCAGGCCTCTAAGTTATGCTGGTTAGGACATTTCATTGAGCTTGGGTTGTTCATCAGACAGCGAAAACTATTCCAGCTCTTTCACTGTTGTCTACAGATAAATAAGTGGTTCTGGCAGCACAGACCAATCCCAAGCTGTCTCTGCTGAGGGATTTAATTGATAAGTTAATGTAGTTGTTGGCATCTGCACCTAGGTGCAGCCTTCTGTTCCAGAATTGGATAGCCCACTTATGCTCCTGAGAAGTACAATAGCYGTGCTCTGAGCTTAGCTTTTGCTGTTGATCAGTGATACATCTCTGCTCAGCTGAGKGCAGGATACACTTTGATCTGCTTAATCTGTCCAGACAGTACCTATTAATATATTGGCCCCCTGTGAAGTGTACCTGGCAGTTTTAGCTCTCAGTTTGTCTGCTCTGATAGTGGGTGAAAGGACTCATTATCTTGGTTATGACCTATATATATGAAACAAATTAAAACATGCCTGCATACTTACTTATCTCAACTATTTTGTAAGTGAAATAGAAGACTAGAACATATTTGAAAGTGTCTGCATTCCAATTGCTATCACTTCATTTGAATACAAGTGAGTATTGTTTGGTAAATAAGTTTTGTCTGCCAGATTTCAGAGGCTCATTGTTTATGAGGAACTGGATTATAGCTTTTATTCCCTAAGAGCTCAAAGTTAAGCAGAAGAAAAAATCTTGCAATAGCTTAAACCTGAAAGAAGGCAGAGATCTGGGTAGACTTTGTCCTCTGTCATTCAGATGGTTCATTCCCCATATTATCAATCTCAACATTTGAACAAAAGCAGCAGCCGGCTAAAGCTAATCTGACCATGMTTAAGGTAATGCTGATTAAGATTGTGCATGTATTGATCCTGTACCTTTGTGGTGGCTGTCACTACTTTAAACTCCTGTTCCCAYCCTTTCCAGAGTGTGCAGCCATAGTTAGAACTAATTGCAGTAAACTCTTCAGCATTAAGGGTTTTGCTCAAAAATACTTTGGGATGTTAAACTAAATCTGTGTTTTTCATCCTGAAAAATGAGTCAGCTGCATGGTTCTGAGCTGCCATTATAAAAAGCAGTCTGTTAGTTTTCATAAAATGGCAATTTACTGCCAGTATGCCATAGAAATATAGTTCACCAGGTGATGTGTGCTGTGTAAGTCTCCTGTAGAAACAAATAATCTCTGATTCCATTCTTTGGGTGATAATTAAGAACAATATGGAATTTCTCATAGCAATGATTTTCTTTTGGAGTTGAAAGTCCTGGGGACTTCTAAAGGAGCTTCTGAGATTAATCCTATATTCAGTCCTTAAGAAGTTAGCAGACATATAAATATCCCATGCCTTAAAATGCATATGCCCTCCATAAAGTAGTTCAGTAGATACGAAATTCAGCAACTTGCATCCTAAGCAATAAGGATAAGAAAGAATTTTCTAGTTTCTTGATTTCCTGTTAGGTCTYGAATCTACAAGAGAGTTCAGGGTTGTAGAGTTCATAATATGTGAACTGTGGAGTTTTTAAAATAAATGGCTATGATCTGGTTTAGTAAATTTTTTTAGCTAAGTCCAAGAAATATGGCTCTGCCTCCTTCAAGAATAAGACTGAACATCTAGATGGAATGTTTGTTCAAGGTCTGGCCCACACCTCTTGAAGCCTTGTGCAATGAAACACTTGATTTGCAGGACACTTAGATAAAATAACATGTAGGGAACATAGGATTAGAACGAGTAGGACTGATTGGAAGGGCTGGCATTTTGATTTGTAAGTTAATACTTTTGGCACGGGTTTGTTTTAATGCACTTGGCTTGTGCTTTGGTGWGGGTAAAATCCTGAGAGATGAAATTACAAACTATGTCATTTGTCATGATTCAATAGCAAGGACTGATGTAAAAACTATAAAAGAAAAAAGCTATAGTGCTATGATGCCATTCAGAGTGACAGCCTTGCTGCCATGGTGRAGGTTATAAACTGTTACTGCTGGTTTTAAGAGAAAAATACTAAAGCTCACACCTTTAAATGACAGAAATAAGACTTTGATATGCAAGTTGTGACATTATTTTAGGCAGTCACTTTTAGTAGCACTTTAAAAGCAGKGACTTTCCCTGCTTTCAGTGGCTTTCCCCATTTGGTTTCTGGGTGTATATTTGACCCAAATGAGGAGCATACATACGGCTGGATCCCATATACTAAATTTAGAAAGTCTGTTTAATTAGTCAGATGATCAAACCTGTGGATCTGAACTGAAGTGCACCACTCAGAAGCTCTCTATTKTAGACAAGGGACACCAGAAAGGCAAGTGCTGATAATGTTTACAAAACTTCTCAACTATTGTCTCCTGCCAATGAGGAGTCATCAGCACGAATTCATCTAAGGGTTCTAAGAAAACGTTATCTTTTTTAGCCAGCTGCTCATTCTGCTGTGACCTGTGCTGGGTACAGTGACCCTGCTGGTCACTACCTGGCACAATATTTGTCGCAGCATCCTGGCTGCTGCAGGACACTGGGCAGCACACTGAGCAGTTTGAAGGACAGATTCAGGTTTTTCAGATAAACCTTGTGAATACASCTAGCACAAACACAGACATTTACTCACCCACAGGCTCTAACCCTGCTCCCACTGAATTCAGTAGGAGCATTATCATTTATTTCCATAGGGCTATCACCTACAGTAGCTTTTGTTAAGTCCTTTGGGTTTGATTTTTTTTATGTTTTACAACATATTGCTTAGACTAATTTGGAATTTGTTTGCGGTTTTTGTACATCCATGAAAGTCCTAATATTTGCTATAAATAAGCTTCATCTTTTTTATTTTGGTCTCTTTGGCTTCTGCACATTTGCAACAGTGTTAGTACTCCCTCTTCATGTAACTTATGATAGACAAAACACTCTGGTTTTGGTTTTGTAACAGTTATGATGTCTTTTGGTTATATACACATATATATATRTGCACCTCATGAAGCCATTTCTGTCAAAGGTCTGGTTGAGGGGGAAGATTTTTAAAACTATGATTTCACCCTTTTGATTTTTTAAAATTTCTCTACTGAGGGCAGAGTATGTGACCTCTATTTTTTTTGTTCCTTGGTTTCTCCAGATAAGGGACAGCTTTTGCCCTCAAATTCAGCCATTCTTGAGAATGTTTGGGTTTTTTKGCTAATAGTCAGGGATTGTAAGCAACACTGTTATGCGATTCAACTTAACTAGGCTGAAGTATTGTTGTAGGTATAAAGAATTTRTATGACCCCAAATTCATAAGAGTGCTAGGCTTGTAATTATTTGAGTTCTCTCATTTRCCTCTTGTGCTGTGTGGTATGGAGAAAATGGTTTAAATAAGTTTGGATGAAAATGCAAAAAGAGTTTGCTTTATTTGGCTTCAATGCATTTTTTATGAATCTTTCAAATATTTTAATTGTTTTTCACATTTTTACTGGTCAAAAAAAGTGTTGTGAAGGAACAACTTTTAAATTGTTCCAGATTGATTTGCTCTCTCAGTTTCCAGCAGGTATGTGGCTCAGTAGAAAATTCTGTAGTTGATACATGTGTATGTGTGTGTGTATGTGTGGGCACATGCACATTTATATAACAAAGCAGAAGTTTCAGAAAGCAATGTGACTCAAAGAAAAGAGTATATACCTTCTCAATATAATATTAATTACATAAGAATGTGTACTTTTTCTGGATTGGAAGAAAAATACAGCTATTATCTTWTCAAGGACCTTGAAAGTTCTACCTTTTCCTTTTCAGTCAGTCTGATTAGCTGTTACAAGTTATAAGTAACAAGTTAGAACATGTAATTAATTTCCAGAGAATACATTTTTCTTAAGTAATGCTTAAAATWATGTGGAATATGGATTTCAAATAGTCAAATATTTCTCACAGTGTGTCATCAATATAAAAATTTTTCCCTTTGAGAACTTTATCTTTTTATTTCTTGAATCACATTCTTTTTATTTTTTTCTTTGTCATTTTGGAGACATATTCCAACATATTGAATGATTTTGTGTTTGTTTGAAAAGGTGTTTTGTGTCATATAAACTGTTTTAACTTCCTGGTAGATATTATTGCCATTTATCACTTTGTTTTTTTCATTATTTATGTTACAATTTTTCTCCATATTCCTCAGTAAATCAGTCTAGCTGTCCAGCAAATCAATGGATTTTGTCTTATTTCTTGTTTAAACTATTATTATAATATTCATTGTAACATTTATAAATCTGATGCAAATCCAAACACTGGCCAGCTGTCTCTGGATTGTTTTTGGTGTTTCCTGAAAGTCATGCTGGAATTGACAGAACCAAGAGATTCTAATACTGTCAGCTGACTGTGAGTCCAGAGAGAGTCTTATGACCAYGTGCTGGTATGATTCATCCTATAAATCTTCAGTTCTTAACAAATGTACCTAACACAGTAATTAATGCAGGAAGGAGGGATTGGGCATGGGAAGTGCTTCGAACACTGCAGCCTGATCCATCCCCAATTCCCTGCTGCCCAGGGAACTGCAGGATGCTGTGCTGCACAGGGCAAGCACATCAAGCCTGAGCTACAGCTCAGGCAAAGATGGGAAAGAAAGATTCACAGCTCTCAAAGCCCACCAGAAACTCGTTCCTGGTGCAGCTCTCCATCTCTCATTAAACATGCAGCCCAAGGGACAGAGTCACCATAATCATACTGAACAAATTTCTGTGGATAGGCTTAGCCATTAAAGAGTGYGAACACAAGTTCTTATTGAGAGGTGAAAGGGAGAAGATGAAAAATAGCTGCTTCCTGTTCCCCTATGGTATAGGTTGACATTACTGTCAAGAAGTTAATGATGCCCTTGGTAGTGATTCTGTGATCTSAACTTCCACTATAAGATCTTGTTAAAGATGATGTATGGCCTTTATATCCCCTTTATATCTTGGATCCTTCCAACTCAGTAAACTCTATCATTATATTTTATRTATCTCACTATTTATATAGATATATAAAATAYAGATTTATATAGATTTATAGATCYATAGATTTATATTTTTATATACACCAGCATGAAGACTATTTTACTAACAAGGGAATAATGTAAATTATATTATTTACAGAAAAATATAGATTTTGACAAGTTAAAGGCTTAAAGTCCTAGCTTGCTTGTCCCTGAATTGAATATAATTTAGGTCTAATAAATCCTGTCCTCATTTGGCAAATACCTAGACATTTGTTTTGAAAAAAAGCATCAGTCAAAACTGATGCTGTCCTTTCCATAGTCTAAAGAGCAGTTCTGCTGACAACACAGTCATGAAAGCTGCAATTCCTGCTCACTTTCTGAGCCAACAGTATCCAGACTGTAGCAACAGCAGCTGCATATCTTCCCTGGCACAGAATGATTTAGGGTGGAGAGCAGATTCTTTCCCCTTCAAATCACTTCAGAAAATTCTTGGCAGAAAGTCAGCTCATTTGTTTTGTTGGAGTAAGGAGGCCTTATTTACCAGTACAGAAAAAGTATTCATGAACTGTGCTGAATTGTATTAATTAAGTTTCTGTGTCCCAGACCAGTTGACTYTGTTGTTCTTGTGTTCCCAACATTTTTAAAATGCAAATATAGAATTTCATGTATTTTCAATGTAAAGATAGAAATATCTACATATTTGTGGCATTTTTTCTATTGCTTTCTCCACTGCAGTTTGTGAATTAGTTTGTGATACAATTTATGGTACAGGAAARCACTGATCCCAGATTAGACTCAGAAATACATTCCTTTTTTTGTTTGTTTTGTTTATTTTTATTTTTTTCTGAATTGCTGGATCTACTAARGATACATGCCTTGATATAGAAATAAGACTTGTATTCTTGTCTTATATACTTATTAATTTTCAGTCAATTTTTCTAAATGCCTACTAAATTATTTCTAAAATAAATTATGTAAATCTTTTTAAAGCAATAAGATAAGATTGTCTGGTATTCACAATAAAGCAAAGTATTAAAATAATCTCAATTCTGCATTAAATGATAGGATATAGCCCTTTGGTGTTGTTTGCAGTTCAAGAAGTGTGTTTTATAAAAAACCCACAATGTTTATTACTTTTTATGTATGAATGCATGTGCACATTTACATATTATAGAAAAAGCTGCATTATCTCTCAGTTTTTAAAATCATGATGCCTGAAKGTTTTTCATAATTCTGGGGTGTTGACATCACATATTTTAATTTTTGTGTCTAGTCAGCAGGAAATGGATTGTATTTCTGTATCATGTTTACTGAAGGAACAGTCAGCTGAAGAGTGAGATTTGCTGTTGTGCAGCCTGAAACTGAGAAGTCATGCAGAAAATCAAGGCATGACCTGTTTGAAAGATAAAAGGGCAAATTCTTCAAATAGAGTAGGAAGGCAGAATGTTGATAAAGCTTTCAAAATCCTCCCTTTTTCTTCAGCAGAATTAATCTTGTCCTGCTACAGTCTGGCTTCAACTGTTCCTTCTATTTTTAGTTACTGATCCTAGCCAGGTCCTCAAATAGCTCAGAGCTGGTGTTGTTTGTGTCTGATGTAAAACTGATACAGACTTGGTTGGCATTTTCATTCATGTTTCATAATCTTCCCTAGTGCATACATAAAGACARTTCTTTGGTGTGCTGAGAGGGGATACTTTTATTGCTGTGGACCAGATCAGACCCTCATTGTTTGACACTTAGGGAGCTCCTCATTTGACGAAARAGGAATAAACAAAAACATTTTAGTGACACTGAAGTTACTTATTTATATTTAGTTGCAGAGAGGAGTCACGGTTAAGTTCAGGAAGCTCCCCCTTCAGATTTGTTAAGGGCAATCTCAGAGGTTCTCTCTTATTTGTGTATTAAGTCCTTCATACAATCTGTATGCCATGAGAAACACCCTGTGAGACAGTAGTGGTTTAATTGGCCTTTTGAGAAAAACATTAATTAAAAAAAAAAAARGCCAWTAAAGAGCCTTTCAAATGTCATYGATACAAATCTTGGTTCCACAAAAGAGAAAGAATATATATGTAACACCTTGCAGGAGGTTTTTATTGATCAATTAAATTAAAATAGGCACAGCGGGGAACAAATCTACCAACAAGTTTGTGGATAAACCCATTAATATTTCCCTGTGAAGTACTCATATCTCTAATTGCATTACTTTTTTTTCCTACACTGATGTATGGAGGATCATTAATACAGTTTAAAACATCTGATATGAGTTAATTTTTGAAATAAAATTTTTCTTCTTTTCTATGAAATGATGCATCTTTTCAAGCATTATAGACTCTCAGATTTAGAAAATTGGAATGTAGTTGTTAATTTTTGTTCTGTGTCGCTGAGAAATGCATTCAGCAATCCATACAATATTCCTGCATTCTTGTTCCTTTAACTTCACATAGGCATAAAATACTCCAAAATGAAACTGGTTGTTGAATGCAAGCACATTCAGCTTTACCTGTAGAAAATATAAAATAAGTGTTATGATAAAATATCAAGGAAGGTGAATGGGATTTTTACATGGTAGTTTTTATGTTCAAAATTTCTTGCAGCATTGCAACCATGATTATATTTAGCAATCTCTTGAGTATCAATGTAATTGAAATGTCATCTGTGGATTAATCTTGGTAATAGACTGCAGCAATATTACAGGAAATAAAAGGCAKTGGTGAAACACCTTCTCTAGTAGATTACTCAAAAGAAATTTCATTAAGTGGTGTTTATGAGATGGCTTTTGGGTAGGCTGTCAGGATTGATAGCTCTGTAAAGAGTCTTCAGAAGAATGTTATGGGATTAATTTTACTTAAAAAGGTAAACCCTTCTATTYTGATTCATCCATATGTTGACAGGCATAGAAAATCCATGTTCTTGAATAGAAAGTAGTACAGTAGAATTAAAAGCTTGCTACCTCCTTTTTGTTTTAATTATTATTGCATGTGAGTAACATTCATTTTGTATTTTAAGGTTAGAAGTTTTACCTCATGTTCAAAAAATGCATCTTCCAGTGTCTTTTCTCCGGTGCCACTCCCTACACCTTCAAACACAGCCTTGTATTCCTAAAAGCACAGACAACCACTCAGTGGAAATAAGGTACCTTTGCATTCTGTGCAGCACAGACACCTTACATTATTTTATAAATTAATCTTCATTAAGTAATCTTTCTGTATAGAAGACCTCCTGTATAGATTACAATTCTACATAAATCAAAAGTTAAAAGCATATAGTCAGCAAAASAAAGAAAAATCACATTTGTTCTTGTATTTCTTATCATCACTTCCAACAATTTACAGTAATTTACTGAAAACACTAAAAAAGATTTATTGTGGAATGATATGTGACTTTTCAYTCCTTTGGACAGAGAGCACTGAATTTCTTGTAGATGCAGTATCCATCAGAGCCAGAGCTGTAAAGGAAGTCAAAATGCCGAACTCTGACCATCACGTGGCTGCTCCTTTTATTTCCAGTAGTCAGCTGGATTTGTTTTACCTGCATTAATATTGTGTCCAAATCCATTAGAGTGATTTGTCATCCTGGAATAYCCTGTGCAGATACATCTGACTTGATTTCTTAGGTGTTACGTTTCTGTGTAATTCCTTTCTCTGTGTGTTCGTTTTTCCCTTGAAGTAGGACTGTAGTAGAGGTCTACTACAATGGTTCCCAAATTCATCTAAATAGCCCACCATCTCATGAATAGTCTTGCTCTATACCTCACTGACATACTGCATGTCAGTGAGGTATAGAGCAACATGATTAAAATGTTCTGCTTATGCATAGGAACAGATACACAGCTCCACCTTTGTGGAATATTTTGTGGAGAAAGCAATAGACCAGACATTTTTTGTGCACCTACTWAGAGGTAGCTTAAATATTATAGTTAGACAGAGTGCAACATTTAATTAGTAGATCAAGTGTTAYAGATTAATTTTTAATAACAGCAGTATTTGCATYAATATTAAYATTATCATCTACTTCTTTGAATCWGTTAGTGATTTAGAGAAAACTTTCAGATGGGAATTTTTATGGTATACTGGCAATAAAAAGGTTTGACTAATCTGTATCATGAATTGTTTTGTCAGCTCAGTTTAAAATGCTGTATGGCTATGCTCCAAAATCTTGRAGGCAACAGCAATGAAGTGAAACTCAGTTTGTGGAAAGTTAATGAAGTAGGAAGAGTTTTATATACTAGAATGTTATTTGGTCTCACTTAAACATCCTTGTAAGAGGAACTTTGTACTGCTCTAATGTAATAATGTCTTATCTTAGTCTTATCTCTTCATATCAGAAGTCTTTGATCCCATACGCATTTTTATGGGAACTTTAGTACCTCTGCTGATTTTTTTCCTCTCAAAAGTCCTTTTGACTTCTGTGTATACTCTTCAAAATTTTGCTGACATCAGGAGATGTCAATTAAGTATTTGTATTTTGGYTTTTTCTGTTAATAAATTAGTTTACATACTGCATAGTATTCTGCAACATGCTTCACTTGCTCATAGTCATCTGCAYTGGCCAACAGGTGTAAGCCTTCTGGATAAAGTTTTCCACAGGTTGGATACAGCTTCTCTCGGTCATCTTTACTCAGCTCGGTGCCAAATGAATTAATGGTGATGATAAAGGCACGTCTGTCTGCCTCAAACTTAATATGCAAAAAAAAAAAAAAAAAAAAAAAGAAAAGAAAAGACAGGTGTTATTAGACATCTCATTCTAAATAAGAGTGGGCATATTTTGGGGTTTTTAGTAAGTCAAGCTATGGAAATTTATTAAAAAGAAAAAAGTCGACTTGAGAGCATTGGGAACACACCTTATTTTTGAAATTGCAAATTCTTCTTTGCAAATACGCATTAAATTTGAACTAGAAAATCAAACAAGATTTTGCAACCACAGCTTTTATTGTGTGATTTTTGTCTAAAAATAGAATTTCTTCTGCTTCCTCATTTCTCTGCTTAGTTACCCAGATGTTGACAAGAAAAATATCTTCACACCCTCACATTAAGATTATGAAATAATGATCTTTTAAATAAAGCTAACAAAGGAAAGGCCCAAGAATCAATAGTACTGCTCGTAACTCAAAGTGCTGTTGATAGTAAAGGTTGAATGAAAATCCTAAAAAAAAGTAGTTTCTCAATGCACATATTTAAAATGATAATTTGATAAGGAGGAGGGGGCCGTTTCCCTGCCAAGTTAAAGTTATAAGTGTTTCAAGTAACAGTTAATTTTTAATACATAGAATCAAAGACTATATTTCTTCTGTCAGGTTTTGATGCCTGTAGTATCTGTATTTTCAGTGCAGCAGCAGACTGAAAGGCAATCCAMTGTCTAGATCTCTGGTTCTTATTTTGTATAAGGCAAAATTTCACTTATCATTCTCACAGTATGAATTAAAAATGCAATAGTAAATAAAACCAATATTTTCTTCTGTCTTGAGATCTAAATAGACTATGGGTTTAATTATTTCCTTTATTCCTTACTTTCCTATTTAAAGAACAGCAGAACCCTTGCTAATTGCAGGGATTACACAGGGAAAATCTTCCCAASTGAAGTAWATACAGTATATGCACATTTTAGGCAGCTTACAAAATTTCCTATGAATTCTTGTGAATATTTGAGCTAGTTTAAGCAGAGAGGTGCTCTTTTCATTTGAATAATAAGGCAGCATTTGCAACACAAATCTGCCAATTCAGCCAGTAAACACAGATTCACATCTACTCTTGTGTATGGGAACACACAATAACACAATAACAGGAACTCTCTACCCACTGGCACTGACTTCGAAGTAAGGAAAAGGAGTAAACAGTAAAGAACTTATGAGAAGAAAATAACTGTGCTTGAAAAGATTTCTAGCTAAYGAATAAGAGGGCCAAATTTCACTCACCTTATTAATAAAAATAGGCTTATTAGACCAACTGAAACCATTTTAGAAGGACAAATACTTTCTTTCTTTAACTTGTTAAAGTCATGTAGATGTTTAATATTTTGTTGCTAAAAACATTAGAGGCAATTGCAACTAATGGTAGCAGGTGTGGGCTCTGCTTCTGGGGGCTTCCATAATGGATAATTCCCATCCATACAGACTTCTCAATTCATCAAATTATTGGCACCTGAAGTTCTCTTCAGGGAGTAAGGCCATGAGGTTATTACTTGGTGACAGTCCATCTGATTGCTGCAGGTAGAGGTGGAGTCAGAGGATGACCATTTCCTTGGCACATGTGTCCATGTGGGAGACTTCTGGTTCAGAATTTAGCATGGGGTTGTGCTAACAGGCACAGCTCTGGCTGCAGTGCAGTGCAGTGCAGTCCTGCAGCTTCTTGCCAGATTCAGGGCTCAACAGGCAGCGTGTGGCAAAGAGATCTTCAGTACTCTGAATATGGAAATTTGGCAGCACACGTGGTGGTCAAGGGGTTAGGGAGCTAAATACCTCAGCCTCATTCTGTGGGGTCAGGATGGTATTCTTACATATAAAGATTACAAAGTAAATAGCAAGTATTCTTTCAAATAATTAAACTTGGGGTTTTTGTGAATCCAGCCATTAGCAGTCTGCTCTATGTGTCTCTTCAGGTCAATAAAATATTATAGAAATGGAAATTTTCTATAGAAAAGTTTATCCTCCYGGCTGATTGACATTAGATAGGGATTTTAAGGAAGCTTATTATAGGCTAAACTGTTACTGCTGATATAAAGGGAGTTTTACAATATGCTTAAACTAACATTAGTAACTAATCTGCTCTAAGCATTAATTTCTATTTAAAAATTGACTTTATGAAAAATCTGAATCAGCCATGGAAAATGTCTTTATCTCTACCAGCCAATCTCTTGRTTTTTATTTTTAAGAAAAGAACAGTCAAAATACTTAATTTCTATTCAATTTTACTTGATTAAGAGCATTTTGTTTAAAGCATAAATTGAAATATTGTGACCTCCTTAATTTAAACAGGAAATTGCAATCCCTTTTAGGGCATTGTTTTGTCAAATGTAATTCAGACACATTCTTCCCCCAGGGATGAGCTCTGAGGGATATTACCTCTCTTCTAAATGCAAACTTTCAGTATGATGCCATCAGACCTCAGTGAATTTTTTTTTGTTTCCAGGGTGTAAAATTGCTTATCCAGAAAAAAAGTCTCCTGGAAGCAAGTGGGTGGTCTGGCTGTCAGCCTCTGCAAAGAATTGTGATAGGCTAAGTGAGAAAAAAAAGAAAATGGGACCTGAATGTTGGGAATTCAATTTTAGATATTCTACATCTTTTATTAAAGTAACAGAGACAAAAATATCATTTGCTAGATGCATCTATGCTTTGGGGGAGGACATTATGAGCTTTGTATGCCATGGAAAAAATATCAAACTTTTCTGAGTTGAGACCAAAATATAACACAGAATGTTGTACTTTTTTATGTGACACTTATTCCAAAGGTTACTCAACTCCAACATCAGMCACTAATTTTAATAGAAGAGTAAACAAGCATAGCAGTGCCATGAAACTTGAAGATTACTGATTAGCAAATAGACAGTAATGCCAGGCTTTAGCTATCCCAAACTCAATAATCAACATTTTTTGATTTTTCTAGATAATAGAGAGGAATGTTAAAGAGCAACAGGTTTAGATAAGTGAACCATTTATTCTGTTCTGCTCTCTGTTACAGAAAAATATTAACTGAGAGTGGTTCCTCCCTAGTAATGATCTAGCTGCTTCTCTAGTCAAAAGGTAAAAGTCATCCTTGAATACACTATTCATTACATCTTAGAAAAACAGATGTATTTAGAGGAGAAGAAAACATGTGACAGGTACCTTTGCAAATGGAGAGAGATTGAACAGGAAAAACAAAGTGAGATAATTATGACAACATTTTGGAGTAGTTTAATGTATAAAGACTGAATGTTTCTTACCTCAAGAATAGGTCTCATTATTTCTGCTGTAGTACCACCTTGTTTTTCACAGAAYTTATAAAATGCCTCGAGGTAAGACTATGTGAAAGAAGAAGAGAAATATTTTAAAGGATGCTTAAGACCTGGACCAGGATGGCACATAGCCATGAACCTCATTTTTAAATACTTCCATTAACTTTTATAATTCCACCTATGAATTCAAATTTAAGTATGTGCTTAATTACTTAGTTCAAATGAAGGTTGAAATATTCAAATGCAAATGTCTTGTTATTATAATTTGAGATGAAATATTTTCGGAAATTGTAATAAGACAAATATTATGTTTTACTTGCTCTCTAAAGAAGGAACTTTTTGAGCTCCATTGAGCTTCCACTGCATAATAAGCAGATGGCTGAAGGAAACTCTTCATTTATAATGTGTGGAGGAGGGGATTTGGGCATATGCCATGGATGTTGGGCCAGCAGGATGAGGATACACAAACTAATCCCTGCTGCTCTACCCTAAACCCTGGATTAGGACAGAACAGCAGACAAAGCTTCTGTAATACTGGTCTGCAGAGCCCTCTGGTCTATTAAGGATTCTGGCATCTGCATCCATTTCAAAATACCTGCGCAGGAAGGACACTAAATATCTCAGAGGTGCTGTTCTCCCTGCCTCTCAATCTCTCAAAATACTGTATTAGAGAACATCTATGTTAAAATGCATTTGCTACAACTTCACACAATCTTGTTAGGAGCTGTCACTCACTGTGCAATTAAGTGCATTTTAAGTAGAGACATCTCAAGGGGTATCTACTGCATAGAATTATGCATTAGGTTCTGTATAGTGCTATCTGATAGTAGAGCAGAAGCAACTGATCACATTGACAGCTGAAGTAAAGGAGAAATTATCTATTAATGATTTAATAGTGTTTGCAGAATGGTCCCCCTAATACCCAGATGAGCAAGAAAAAAGAAAAAACAGATTTGATCATATATGGTCATCCACACAGGATATAAGAATCAAATATGTATGTTACYAAATTGGAAAAAGTGTCTAGTATAGTAGTACCATGAAATAATTAAAATACATTAAAAATTAAAATACATAGGCATAATTTATATTGTMTTGAATGACAGAATTAGTAAAAGTTTTACAAATTAAAAATCAACTTTGGAATTTATAAATGTCATTTGTAAGACAAGCAGAATTTTCTTTTCTTTCCCCCTAGTGGAATCAGGTCACTGTAAAAATACTTCCTGCAATCTGTGGAATCCACTGTAAAAAAAAGATGATAAAGATTTTGAAGAGATTGTGCCAGGAAGAACTGTTAATTGATTGGAGTATAGTCTTTAAAGACCATTGTAAGAGTAGTGATCTGTGTGCTAAGGTTTGTAAAGTACTTTGAACATGCAAGGCACATGTTAAATGCATATCCTTGCAGCACTTTGCTGTAAAAATGCTAAAAATTATTTTATAAGGAAGAGAATTAAACAAAATCCYTAAGTAAAAATCATGTTAGCTAGACTCAAAACAGTAGATCCTTTCAAATCTTGTCTTCTTTATATAAATAAAGATAAATGTTAGCCAAAAGCCTGCCTAGGCTCACTCAGSAGCTAAGAGTTCTCTGGCATTTGGCGAATAACTGAGTTATTCATAAACAAATCTGGATCTGGATATTAGCCTGACATCTAGAGCATTTTCATTAATGAGATATTAAATTAAAATTTGGATGCACACTTCAAATTTGAAAACTCCCCAAACTGTGGCATAGAAAATGAAGCAGCTGGGTTTCATTCCTGGACTTGAAATCAACCAGATGACCTCAGACAGCTTGCTTTATCTCACCATACTTCTGTTTCCTCATCTATAAAACAGGGTTAATGATACTGACCTGCTTGGCTGAGACGTTTGAAAAACCCCAAATATTATAATTTTGTTGCTAAAACTTGCCTTGTACAGTTTGTTGCGCATTATTTCAATGTTCATTTCATCCAGGTCGTTTTCAGACAGGCAGTCTTGGAAAAAAGCAGCTGAAAGCAGAGTTTATAATATAACAGTATAAATCTGTATGCTGATTATATGCATCTCCTGTCTATTGCTCACCAGTGTGTGAACAAGGTTCCGAGGGTTCTGTTGTACAAGAAAGGGTGATATAATGGAGAGGAAGAAAAATCAGCTTGATTTTTCCCTTATCCTCCTATCCCCTCCTTTTTAATGAGAATCTGCAGTGAGGGGAATCAATCAGTGCTGCGGCCAGAGTCCATGTCTCCAGAGAGAATCAGATGGGAATGTTAATAAAGCCCTAATCTCTCTGAAGTATGTAGTTTGGTTATTATGGAGATTTTCTAGTGAGGGACATGAAAAATAATTTTTGTCAGAAATCATGCAGCTATTCTACAATTGTTAAAGAGAATCCTCCTTCCTATTTTCCCTTTTCTTCTTTRCGTATGTAGTGTGGGAAAGGCAACAGGTTGCAGCTGATAAAGGGCAAGTGTTTTGACCTTGACCATCTGTGCTTATGGGTTCTCTGCAGAGCTGACTAMAGAGCAAGCTTTTGAGCAGGGAGGCAGTGGATGAATTTCACTTTGCAGCTGGACCATTTAAAAAWATGATATTCATAACCAACACGTGCCTCTCGCTWTTCCTGAGCTKTCCCAGTGTGGCAGGGCAGTACTGTATCACAGAGTGTTTTCCCAAGAAAATGGAATGGAAGGTGGTATTTACAGAGAGGTTGTGAGCCTGTCTGTGTTTTGTAGTCTTATCCCTTCCTACTTTTCCAACATATAGATTTTGAATGGAGAATATCAGAAAGTGTTGCCCTGAGAGTTCCCTTCAGTATCTCCTCATAGATCTATTGCCCTGAAATTTGTCCCATAACACTTTAAAGAACAGATGCCACTCTCTTCTTTTACAAACTAGTTTGGAAAAAAAAAAATCCAGAAATTTACTAACAGCTGTACAAAAGCAGTGGTTTAGTTTACCTTTAAAAACCAGTTTTCTGCTGGATTTGGTCTTCTAGAGGATTTGGTAAGCAGCAGTTCATAACTCACAAACCATGTGAACAAACCACAGCTCTCAGGAATCTGTAAACCATGTCCATATCTCCCATCAGCTTTGTCCACTCCAAACTGCAGTCTGGACTTTTTAGTCTGTCTWTGCATGGCAGCACTGTTCATTGTAGCTGTGCTGCTCTGATTTCACTGCACGGTGTGCCAGTGTCCAGGCACTGGTGGCACTGTGCTGCAGGGTGGTCTCTGTGAGGGAAAGGCAGGACTGTGCTGTGCTGGACACAGCCAGCTCCAGCTGGGACCCACCACAGGGCACAGCCAAGCCCCTCAGTTGAGCAGGTGGATCTGAAGGGGGCCTACCTAAAAACCAAATTGGGACTTTTTACCAGGGTGTGTAATGATAGGACAAGGGGTAATGRCTTTAAATTGAAAGAAGGTAAGTTTAGATTAGATRTTGGGAAGAAATTCTTTACTGTGAGGATGGTGAGGTA
Source organism: Alauda arvensis (assembly GCA_902810485.1). Lineage (NCBI taxonomy): Eukaryota > Metazoa > Chordata > Aves > Passeriformes > Alaudidae > Alauda > Alauda arvensis. Next base: position 58,336 of record CADDXX010000484.1, read on the forward strand.
CTGGAACAGATTACTCAGGGAAGYTGTTGATGCCCCATACCTGGAATTGTCCCAAGGCCTGGYTGGATGGGGTTCTGAGCAACCTGTTCTAGTGGAAGGTGTCCTTGCCCACGGCATTAGGGTTGGAACTAGATGATCTTTTAGCTCACTTCCTACCCAACCCATTCTATGATTCTCTGGCTCTAAGCTCCCCCTGCTCCCTGTGACACACCCTGYCTGTCTCAAGCAATGCAGAATAACCTGCAGGGATAACAGAGGYGTAGAGAAGAGGAGMYTGGCATGAAGGATCAGCAAAGGCTRGAGAAAAAGCATTTTCCCCAAGTGTCTAAATGTTTCATTATTTTCTCTTTGTTTCCTTATATCTAGATCAGTAATTAATTATGTTCCATATATATTAATTAGTGATAAAGCAAGTTAATTTCCCCACAGATTTAGTCTGGTTTGCCTGCAACAGTATTTTKTGGGTAATCTCAACCCACAATCTTTCTTCCCACCTATTTTCTTGCTCTCACTGTGCTGAGAGTAGGGGATGAGCAGGTGGCTGGGTGGGAATTTTTTTGTCTGGGGCCAACCTACTACACYTTATTGAGAAGCAGAATGCAGAACCTCTCACTGAAGTACTGAAGATGAGAGCACATAATGGCTTCATATACATTCAAATCCATCCAGTTYTGTCTTATTCTCAGTGCCCTTCACAGCCTATTAGGTTTTGTTTGTGTTGGCTGCTGCACCACATTGAACAGTTTCATCTTACTTTCATAATGTRACATTCCCAAAATTTACTCTGCTTTGCTTTTAGATTTAGTTCTTCAAAATARCACTTTTCTTTATATTTGAACCATGCCCAAATCTCAAGAGGGAATCTAGGTTCTACCACAACATCTAATATTGAATAGTAGCTGTCTGCTTGATCCTTAGTGAAGATATATTTTTTAATGTGATGTAGGTGTTGAAATAAAAATATAGATGTTTTAAATCAGTGASTACTTTTAATATAGAAGATATACATTGCACTTCTTGAGTAACGTTTTCTCTTTGTCTGCTACCCAAGGTGGATATAGATGCTCTTAATAAATATTAATAGAATATGTCCTGAACACCACTTCAGATGTGCCTGATGCACAATTCAAGGTTTGTGTTACCAAARCACAGCATATCCAGTGGGAAACATCCTGTTCTAAAGAATACTGGATTAGTAGTTTTGATGGGGAAAAAAAAAGAAATAATTTAACATGTTTACCTAATGGTGTGTCAACCAAAATTGCATTGAAGAGTTCAGTGGGGTTTGAGGCAATGCTGACTGCTTCCATTTGCTCAAAGCTCCCCAATGGATGGCACTTGGGAACAAGTTCAGCTATGGGTCGYTGATGTAACGTGCCAGTTATTAAAAGAATTACATTGTCAATCATATAGCTGTATCTGTATTGGAAAGAAAAAGTAAAAATGAATTATTTTTATRATCAACTTTCTCTTCAAAACATAAAAACCCAAAATTCTTGAAAATTCACCATAATACTTAAGTRTTATCAGAATGTATGTTCATTCTGTATCTGGTTCATCAAAAACCAACAGAAGTTTTTAARAAGCAAGTAGATAACACAGCACAARTTTTAAACCRCATGAATTATTTAGAAAATGGACACTTTTAAAGAAGGTGGTACTAACATATGACTATCATAAACATAACAGCTGAGAGATGTAGATTCATTGTAATAGGTGATAATGAGTGGTAGCTAAAGCAAATCACCTGGGCAACTTCTAGTTTGGGATTTTTGTATTKCATATATACCATCTGGACAAAGAAGTAAATTCAAATCTTGACACTAAAACTGCAGACTTCATGCAGGTGGTCCAATCTTAGACTTTTCTTCTCACTTAGCTTCGAATATCTTCCCATGAGGGAGCTAAGAACAGGCTCTTACTGATTTCTTCTCTATTTCCTAAAGTTTTCTTTCGAGTAGAAGTTTTCTACTGGCTTTGTACTAGTTTTATCAGTCTTATCAGCGTCAGAGAGGCTGATAAGAGTCTTATCAGTGACTTGGAAATGGGAACGTTATTCCCTTGAATGCCAGTCTTGAGCTGTCATTGTTGACTAAGAACACAGCTAGAAACATACAGGGATTCGTTCTCACCCAAAATCTGTGAAGAAGGCTTGAGGATCTGGTAGAATGTAGTTCAACGATTTATGTGAACTACCTTTACCAGTGTATCCATTATTAAAAACAACCCAACAGTGTGCAAAGGTTGGGCATACATATCTCTACATTTATGTCAATGAGTATGAGAAAAGAGCTGCCATAACTTTCATGCTTTCATTTTTATTTCCCTGAAACAAAATGCAAACATTGTATGCCCACAGGTCACAGGTATCCTAGGASAGCCTTTAAGATCCTATTAACATATTAGCCTAAAAGTGGTCAGCTATACATGACCAAAAAAATTGATGATACTTTCTTTTTTACTGTTATAATAAAAATGCTCCTTGATAGTTATTTGAACAATTAATTGTCCTTGTTAAAATATATTAAAAGTGTAAGATCAAGGGGAATATATAGGTAAAACATCATGCTGGTATTTTGCTAATCCATGTTGTTTTACTGTTATAGAGCAGACCCCGGCTCTTAAAGTTGTTTAAGCCATTCAATTGCAAGTTTTATCTATTTATGATGGTATTGRGATCAGAGCTTTCTCTTCATTCAGCATCAAACAACAGCTGAACTTTCAAGAAAAGCTACTTGGRTCTAAGTASCTGCAATMTGGCATATAAAGTCCTCCTGGGTTTTATTTATTTGGTTCAAATAGTATAAAAATTATGGTAGGTTTAGGATGTGTTGTCTTTCCGCCTTTAACAAAAGTCTGCAACTTGCCRCATGCCTAAGAATTAAATCACTTCCCTGACACCATGGAATTGTTAATCTTGCATGAAACATGACCCCCTCCAAATATAAGTTTTCAAGTTCATTGACTTAAACAGTGTTTGAAAATTTTAATAATTTTTAACTAATTGTCTACTACTTCTTCTGCCACTGTTCACATTAAAAAATATGCTTCTGTTCTTTAAAATAATTAATTGCAAAGACAAGAGCTCTTCATATACATAAACAGTTTCAGAATTTATATTAGCAAATAAAGTATGCAAATGTAGTAGTATCAACGTAATTTTACTGGTTTTAAAAGTTAATAGAAATTCCAATATGTTGCATTTACACTTTTTTACCTGCTTTTTCTACTGCTGTGTGGTAAGATATGTGGTAGTATTACTTACGTGACAAAATTCAGAAAAGTGGCAAGTGGTTCAAAAGCATGGTTTCTAAAGTAATGAAATTCTGTGAGTAGTTTTGCTTTCAGTTTTTCATCAATGGTGGAAATAGTGAGAGGGCCAGTTTCATTAGCCAAGAAGTTGCCATAGTCTGTAGTCTGTAGATGTAACTTCAGATCTGGAATCAAATTCAGGAAAGATAATGTGAATAAACTCTCATATTGTCTGCAACCAATTTTTTTTAAAAAAAGTTAATTTCTAATACATTTTTATATTAACCAACTGGTCATACTCTATTGAAAAGTTTTTTGCAGAGATCCAATATAGTGTAAATGCAAAATGGATGCAAATTTGTACTGTCTTCTACCAGTAAGACTTCCTGCATGCCATAGGAAAGAACAATGCTTTTGTCAGAAGTTTCACCATCAGCTTTCTTTTTCAGACATACCAGATAGACTGTTACTCACTACTGTCTCTAGTCCCTCCTTCATCAGGTTTCAATGCTTTGATTTCACTGATTTGCATCATTATAATACATCAGTTGTTTTGTCTGCTGCACTCTCATGGACTGTTTYACATTGATAGGAATCATCCTTTAACTTTTGTAAGATCTTAAATATTCCCATGAAACATCTAAATCTCAAGTAAGATTCTAATCTTCTGTTATCCTGCTGCCCAAAGAAGAGAATAAAGCACATCTTGCCTGGCACACTTTGTGGACTCCAAATGGATTCTGTAGGGGAACATGTGAAAGGGGAGAGTTTACACTCTCTTAGCATTTCTGGTTTGGYTTTCCCTGATTTACAGCTGCTACTAGCTATCTTAGGAAGCTGTTCCAGAAACTTGGGTCATTGTGACATTTTCTGTTTGAGCTCCCAACCCTGGTGACTGGGAAAATGAGTTGTTTCAACCACAAACAGAAAATTTTCATGTATCGTAGAACTAACACGACAAATTTTCTCTGCCTGCCGTTTTTTAGCATGAGGCATAAGCAAGCATTTGAATCAGTTCTTGCTGTTCAAAGCAGTTTAATGTTTTATTTTTAAAAAGGTCCTAATGCAATGCATAATTGTGTTCAAATGTTATATTAAAACTATTGTAAATTATAGATTGGGATAYCGTTATATGATTTGGGCATTTATAATAATTAGATTTCTATGTGAAATCTGTACTGATAATTAGGAAAAGGACAGCAACACTCCCACTGATGGAAATAAGGATGTACCTGTAAGGAAGTTAATTTGCAGTTAGCAAGATAGCATTTATYGGTACAGAAGCTACTTTTGCCTATTTCCCTATGTGTATACTTCCTTAGTATGCAAAAAAGCTGCCTACACTGAGACTTAAAGCAAAAGAACTAGTACAATGTGAATCAGACTCCTACGTTTAGCACTGTARCTTACTGAGATAAACTTCATAGTCTTCTATGCAAGTTGGCTGCCACTCAAGGTTGCTCAGAGTCCTGTCCSATCTGGGTATGAATCTTTTCAATCTCCCTTGGCAACCTCTTCCTGTGTTTCACCACTCTCCTTTTAAAAAATTTCTTCTTTATATTTAGTCTGAATCTATTCTCTTTTAGTTTTAAACCATTGCCCCTTGTCCTATTTAATAGAGCCCCAGGCTCTATTAAAAAGTTTGTCTTTATCTTTCTTGTAACCCCCCTCAGGTACTGAAATTTGTAAATAAAGATTTCCTAAAATCTTTTCCAGGTTCACCAGTCCCAAGTATCTCAGCTTTTCATGGTAGGAGAGATGTTCCAGGCCTAGTTCCAGATCATCTCTGTGGCCCKACTCTGGACTCACTCCAACAGGTCCATGTTCTTCCTAGCTGGGGACTCTAGAGCTGGACACAGYGCTCCAGGTGGGGTCCCACAAGGGCAGAGYAGAGGGGGAGATCCATTTCTTTYCCTTGCTTTAGATGCAGCCCGGGGTACAGTTGTTYTTTTTGGTCTGTGAGCACACATTTTCAGCCCATGTCTGACTTTTCATCCAAAAGTAGTAGACATCCAAGTCCTTTTCCACAGGTCTGTTCTCAATTCCTTCCCRCCCCAGCCTGTGCCTGGGATTGCCCAACCCAGGTGCAGGACCTTACACSTGGCSTCATTGAATCTAGGGAGATTCTCATGGGCTCACTTCTCCAGCTTTGCTGGGTGCCTCTAAATGACTTCCTGTCCCTCAGTTGTGTCAACTGCACCACCCAGTTTGGTGTCACCTGCAAACTCATTGATGATGCACTCGATCCCACTGTCTGTGTCACTGATGAAGACATCAAACAAAACTGGTCCCAGTAAGGACCCTTCAGGGGCTCTGCTCATCACTGAGCTCCATCTGGWCTTTGAAGCATTGCCCASCACTCCCTGGATGCAACCACTCAGCCAGTTCYTTATCCACCAAATATAGTCTATTCATCAAATCCATATCAAATCACATAACACACTTTTTAAAAGGTCATAGTTTTAGTATAGGCTTCTGTAGGAAGAGAAAAAAGAGAATCCAAATATGAAAAAAGAAACACAATTGAAGAAAGAGGGAAAGGTAAGACTAAGAGATACATGAAAATGCAGGTATACCCAGAAATTTGCCTAACTATGTAAGATCAAGTTTTTAAAAGATAATTARTATTTTGCTTTTACATCTACATTTTCTGTGAAAACTGTTCATTCCTACTTTTCTCTTTTTTGTTRCAAAGAGTACAAAAATACTTGGCATATGCTGAGATTAGATAATACTGCTTTATTAGATGCAGAGCTGAATTCCAACTTTTCTCAATTCCTTTTCAGATGAACCACAGATATATACCTTCAGTCACACTCTGTAAATGCCTTTCAAACAGTATTTTTCAGGGTTTAGCTACTTAAAGCAGACTGCAAAACACAAACATCAGCCCCAAGTATTGACCATTATTAAGTGTGATTAACATCATCCTAAAATGAGCAGAAACAAAAAACCTGCTAATTGAGAGTGTTTTTGCAAGACTTTGTTACAGTTCCTCAGTTCTCTGATTGATTGAGTGACTTCACTGAGGCTAAACCATGCCTTAAAATAAGGCAAGAAAAATATTAGCTATAATYCATTGAACAGCCTTACATATTTCCCAAAAGCTATGGATAAAATATTATACTCAGGAATGTTGGGTTCATAACCCTAGCAGTTACACAGCCTGCTTTGTAGATGCATTTCTTTACCTGAATAAATAAATGCTAGCATGCATACTACATGTATGTAAGAAAAAACAATTATTCAATTCTATCTCATGGTCTTGGCCAAAAAATCATCCACAAACTCTACTACCATATAATACCAATCAGGAACTTCATAATCAGAGTTTACATCAAGACAGAGTTCAGCACAGCTCAGAGACTGAACTGGTGGTCCTAAATTATAGTCCTTTCTTTGCTGCTGGCATAAATAAGGCCTGGGAATTGTCACRGTCAGATATTTGCACTAGTGACACGATTTGGTGACTCAGCAGGGCCCCCAGACATTCCTGTTCCCCAAAACTGTTTGATGGTAGCTGCCCCTTTTCTCAGGGTCTCCTGGAGACCCACACAAGACTGGCCTTTGTCCTAAAGATCTCTAGGAAAGAAAATTCCTGTATTTCAGCTGTCATCCATCCATTTTGATTGTCATCCATCTACATTGTCTATTCCCTCATAAAATTACATGCAGGAAAACAACTTACGCAGTGAAAGTATAACCTTAAATAATTACATGAGTTTACTCACAACTGAACAGCAAACAAATGCAATTAACTAAAGTATGACTAAAAAGAATTAATGGACAGAGCGAGACTAGTTTAAGGTGAATGCAATTGAGACAGGAAAGAAAGAAAAAAGAAAAGAAAAGAAAGAAAAGAAAGAAAAGAAAGAAAAGAAAGAAAAGAAAGAAAAGAAAGAAAGAAAAAGAAAGAAAAGAAAGAAAGAAAAGAAAGAAAGAAAAGAAAGAAAAGAAAGAAAAGAAAGGAAAGGAAGGAAAGGAAGGAAAGGAAGGAAAGGAAAGAAAGGAAAGAAAGGAAAGAAAGGAAAGAAAGGAAAGAAAGGAAAGAAAGGAAAGAAAGAAAGGAAAGAAAGAAAGGAAAGAAAGAAAGAAAGAAAGAAAGAAAGGAAGAAAGGAAGAAAGGAAGAAAGGAAGAAAGGAAGAAAGGAAGAAAGGAAGAAAGGAAG
>CADDXX010000484.1:77181-124500 GCA_902810485.1 Alauda arvensis
TTTTTTTATATTGGAATCTCATTTAGAAGTCTATATCAGCCTTAGGCAGGCAGATCTCTGTTTAAATTTTGCTTTAACTTATGCAGAAACAAAATTCACTCAAGTCTTGCCTCTGCAATTGTTTACAAGCTAATWAGCATTATGAGTGACAGAGTCACTCTTACCAGTATACAGTGTTGCTTCAATATATGGGTGAAACAGATTTCTTCATTTGTGTGTATATCRACTCTTCATTTGACTGTGGGATATTTTTTGACCTAATTTCCTATCCTGTCAGTGGAAATGCTCCTTCCTTTTTTATAAATCAGAATGGGTTTTAAAAACATAACCTGTTTTTCCAAGTGTTGCGCATCCCTATCCCCCAAAAAATGGATATTTTTTTTTCATATTGGTCAAATAAATATTATAAGATGTGCATTACTCAGATTAAAACTATTTTAATTTTCTAACACAGCTAAACAGTATCTAAAACAGATTTAGATACTTTTGGAATGCATTGTTTCTAGTGGGTTTTTTGTTGCATATCTTTTTGCTGGTGTTGAAAGCCAATTACATAAAAACTCCCTAACCTTTGTAAACTCTGTAATGTTCTAATGTAAACTTCTGATGGGTGGGACCCATTCCTAAAAATCTTTCCAAGATGTGACCTGTTGAAATACCTTATTTTCTGAAAAAATAATAATAGGACAATTCTGACTGAAATATGTAAACTGAGATTCAGCCTTTCTGGGGCGCTGARTATCTGCAACTCTTGTAAAATGAATATCACAAACAATTGGATACTACCTGGACTCTAGTGCTCCATGGAGTGCCACAAGTATGCTGGCATGGGTAGCAGAAGTGTAGCTCAACCACAGAGAACTCAATTACATTTATCCCAGTTTCTGAGCTTTGTTCAACTGCTCTCGCCCATAAAGAAACAAATGCAGTTAAACCTGTGGCTGCTCACAAGTTAAAATGTATGAAATAAATARAATATCTTGTATTTTCATAAAATATATGAATATTGAGAATGATAGACTATATGTGTACAGACACAATCCARCAATCATGCTTTGTAGCTATTTTTAAAGCATGCATTCCCATGCAGATCATCTTGATACCTGAGCCCTCTTGTGCCAAAAAAACTGTTGTACCCATCTGACACACCTGCACCCTGGCCAATTTACTCTTTGATAGCAAATATGCACCCCTAACTTTCCTACCACCTGGTTAAGTTTTGATTGTATTTACATAAAATGCATCTTTTACAACTGTTCCTTGTTAGAAGTGTTATTTTGATGTTGGATTCACAAACGTTGCTAACTGATGTTATGAAATATCAAAGAGCTCCCTTTTCCCCCTCCTTTGCTTTCAAAAGATAATCTAGCAGCTTTTTAGGTCAGGAAGCCTTTTGTTTTTTTTTTTAGTCTTTGTTCAAGGAATTACATGCCAGTGTAATAAAAAGGTCTTTATCAGAGACTTAGAGTGGTAAGTCTGTGGAGAGAAGCTAGAAAATCATTATCAGTAGATGTAAACCTAGAGAAAAGCAGATTTGAGCAAACTAACACAGCTCTGGAATGYTTTCAGAAGTGAAAATTGAAATTTACAAAGTTTGTACAGTCTCTTAGAAATTGGGCAACTTTGGTCTGAAAATTTTGATCTYTTGGACACTGATATTCACATGAGCTCAGCAGCCTCCTGCCCAGACTCATGTTCTGGCTAATTCTACTGAGGATGGCAAGATTCAGATCCTGTCTTAACCTTAAATATTTTCTGCACAGTGTCAGTACTTTTTTTTTTTTTTCAGTTATCTTAATTTTCCATCCTCTTTGTGAGAAGATTTCATGCAGATGAACACCTTTTTCTCTTCTTCATGGATCAGTTATTCCTTAACTGTCACAAAATTCATAATTACACAAAATTGGTAACATCTTTAGATTTCTTCAGGGATCCTGAAGGTTTTAACCTTAACACAACTTAAGGTTTAACCTTAACACAACTTGGAAATCAACATAAGGATGATAAAACTGAGRTAGAAAGTACAGACAAGTCAATATGAAGTGCAAGTGATCWGTTAATTCTCCACATTTATAGCTCTCAGAGGACCACCACTCAAATGGCTTCCTCATCTTATTGATTTCGAACACAGATGCAAATTCTGACAGCTCTTTTCTCAGATCAATAGGAAATTAACATTTTTAACCACCAATTTCATCTGCTTCAGAAAACAGCCAGAATATGTACAYGACTTCAAAATGCAGTATTCTGCAAACATGACACTAATATGATTATAGATTATATTACCTACATCCCATTCTTTGTAATCTTCATTACAAAGAATGAAGTTTACATTTTCCATTTTCCAGTTCCATTTTCCACTTATGACTTCCATCTCAAAAGGTTATGAATAAGGTCTTGAAACTGGAATRTACTGTAAAATCAGAACTCTGTTTCAACAGGGAGATGAATAGAATTTAAGCCGAGGATTAATAATATTATACTGGATAGATTCAAAAATAATGTTGTTCAGCATGAGATATAAGCCTGATGTGTTACAGATTTTTCACTAGGTGGTGCAAGAGTATCTTTGTGAACATGCTATTCCTATTCTGAACGTCTGTGCCAGGAGCTTGGAGTATGCAAGGATATTCTGAACGAAATCCATATCATAAATGGGACTTTGAATCTGGGAATATATTTTTTGTCAATTTGAAGTTTTTTTAATTTCTGACAAGTGTTTTGTGAGCTCTGATACCTCCTAAGAATTATTAAAATGTGGAATTACTAATTTKGCTTCTTCTTTTTAGCCTCAGATGCATGAACATTTTATGGAAATAGCTGATGGAAAAAGTAACACAGAAAACAGTCCAGATAACAGCTTGGTACTTTTGGTTGTTGTTGTTATTTCTTTAATGCATGCAGTAAGAAAGAAAACCAAATTCTCGCTCATAAGTTACATAAATATTTGGCCAATTAAAATGCTCAAAAAATGTTATTTTATATAAATGCACAGTTTTGCAACTGCTTCTTTACATTTTAAATGTTAAAATCTCTTTTCAAGGTATATTGCTTTAAAATATARAGATACTTGCATTAAGACATAAATTAGGAAGACTTTCAATCACATTCTAGCTTCTTAAGATTATTAATTTAAGATATRTTGGTGGTAAGGTTTAGAATTTTTCAAGATGTTATATTTTTGTTAGAGACCCTTCTCTTGATACCTCCAGGAATCATAATTCTTTATCAAAAGATTAACTAATATTTTCTATGAGACTATGTTTTCAGAAAGAAGATTACAAAATAATGTGAAGGTGATAGATTTCAAATTACTATTCAATTATACCTATTTTACATTTTAATCCATGCATTTTAGTTCAGGGCTTGATTTGCTCCTACTATGTTACACCAGTTCTTTGGCTTCAGGCCAGGCATGTAATACCTGAACATGTGTTATTCTGTTGATTTATGAAATGGTTGTTAGTAATGGCCACACTWAATTTATGAAATTAAAACAACATATAAGATATTGATTCACATTGAAGAAGAAATAAAGTCTGATAATCTGTTTATTTACCTTATTTCCTCCACACTGAAAAAAATCAAAATAGTGTTTAATTATTTAAAAAGATTGTGAAATAAATAACCATCAGATACAGCAAAGACATCTTAGGACTGCTGCTGGCAAATCTGATAAAATAAAACCTAATTTTAGAAAGAAAGCAYGTAGAAATTAYATTATGTTACATTTTTAAGAAGTGYCTGACTAACCATTTAAGCACTTTTGTTGATGGATTGCTCCCTCTATGACACACTGGAACCTCATTCAYAAATTCATCTCAGTCTTTAGTAAAATGGCAGAGTTGATTTTAAACATTAATTGTGATTTTTGAGATTAAGAAATGGAGTTCTTTGAGCCCCTTTTAAAATTTCTGGTTAAACAAACCCACAACCAGCACTGCAGCACCATGGGTGACTGAGCTGCCAAGAGCACACCATCATAAGGATTTAAACACTAGAAGAAATGTTTTTCAGGATAATATTCAGAAATTCAAGTACTTAAGGTATTTTTATTCAAGCACTATTCTGTTAGATAAAATTCTTAATGTCACATTTTTACACAAACCCCAATGAGCACCTGAATTGTGGGAAAAGGTATTTCAGAACAGTATTTTCATTATTCTCTTCTCTGGTAAAGAGTCATATATTTTGGTCAAAAAACAGAAAAAAAATAATAGTACAAGTAATRGGAATGCACTAAATATTCTGACTCTTCCTCCTTTACTGGAAAGTAGATTCTAAACCTTCTTTAATGCCAGGGCCTGATTTTCCCTATGYAGGGGGATCAATGGGACAGGTGAGATAGACAATACCACAATTTTTACCCTGTTACTTGGGCAGCAGGATCTGATTTAGCATGAGCAAGTACAAACTTGGATTTCTGTGCCTCTAATGCTGGGAATATCAAAAGCCAARCATCAAATTCAATGTCCAGAAATTTTGCATCTCTGACTCTCCTAATCCCAAGCTGATTGTCCTGAAACAGTTTCAGACCCAGTGCACAGGAAAACCTGGTAACTTTTCACAGCCTTACAGAAAGGGTGAATGTCAGCAAACAGATCAGAGTCTTGTCTGACTTGAAGTTGAGAAACTCTGGAATTTAGAAGTACTTGTCTCTTTCTCAAAATCATAATTTTCTTACTTAATTGAACAAATTAGCTCATACTGACACAACAGCAGTCACTAATAAATGGGGGTGAAAGCCTTCAGATATTTTGAGAGTAAAGGATCTGTTCCTCACTATGAATAACTGGCACACTTCTGCGTCGTATAAAAGCTGATTCCTCAACCTCAGACTTTAAAAGAATATGATGATTGTATCCAAGCACTCATAAAAGACAGATGAAAATCTTGTTTGAAAATAGCACTGTGAAATGCCTGGTTAATTCTCTAATCTCCATATGCTATRTTTATTTTCCTGACCAAATTGCATTTACTGCTCCTTGCCTTTGATTTTATGAACAAAACCAAAATACAGAGAAGGTTTAAGCTGGTACTGTACATACAGGGTTTTCACTATGATCAGAACTTGTGTGAACAAATGATTAGATAGGAAAAGAATTCCAAACACAGAGAAAATAATTTACCAGAAAAAAAAAATAGATAGGTTGACCTTCTCACAGCAAAAATTGCTTTAGCTTATACTTCTCTACAGCTTCTGCAACTGAAATTTTGGATAAATGCTGATTCCAAATGAGCCATATAAAGTGTGTCAATATGAAACGAGTGTAACCAAAAAATGGTGCTGAACAGCAGCTGGGTATTGAACTTAAAATTAAATGAATAGAAAATAAGAAATTTTTCATCAAAGTTTGCTAAGTGGTATATTAGTTTTGTCTGTGAATTTTGCTACTAGACTWTTGATTTAAAGATTTTAGTTCGACTATTCTCCAGATAATTTTGAAGTAAWATTCACAACCTAATGCTTCTCAATTATTCAAAAATATTCAAGACTATAAGCAAAATGCAATGCCAGACATTACCATAATTAGTGTTTGAATTATTGTCATTTTTGCTTTGTTTTATAAAAAATGTTGGTGTTTTGTTTCTCTTCTCCTTCAAAGYTTATAAATCTTCTTAAGTACATGTTGTTTCAGTATTTATCTGCTCAGTTCATATTCTGTGGCAGACTTCTGTTGACCAACTTCCCTCTAAACTGTGATATTATGCAATAAAGCCTGCAAAGATTCTGTAGAGTTGTCTTTCTGTTCCTTTGATGGTAATATCATATCTGTGCAAGTTCATAATAGTTTACATTTTTAAAGATTCTTWAATAAGAGGGAATTTGTCCCACTTTGTCCAGCTTGTTTCTTGTCTGACCACAGCTGCCAAAGATATTAGTCCTTGTTTCTTTTTAAGCAAGTTTCCATGAGCATAACTGTACAGATTTWTCTCCTGGCCAGGACATTGATTTGTTAACTCAGATTCAGTCTGAAATACCCAACATTAGTGAAATCTCAGAAGGTAAGTTGACAGAATATCTGTAACTATAAAAATATTTCTTTGTGATTGCTCTAAAATTCTGAGTAGATTATGCTGCAGGACTTAGATTTTTAGACAGATTTATCAGATCTTTCAAKAGGCAGGCTCTTAAAAAATTGCACTTTTCTCCCACAAGTTTTTATGAATGACAGCTCTCAAGAAATACACAACTAAATTGTTCAGGGAAGCATTATATTAGAYAGATTAAACAACACCTTTTCATAAAGAGAGCTTTAGCATAACTATATTTTAAATAAGTTACTCCATAACTTCAATAATTTTGCTTTGAAATTAAAACAAAGAACTTATTTGCATTAAACATACAAAAAAGTATTTTGAAGAAACCCTCTGAAGTCAGTGGATTAGTGCACTGTATGTTACCTTTCAATTATTTGAACCTGATTAGTTGCACATTAAAATAGTGAATTTGTTGAGCTTTTTTTTTTATTTATTCAACGATTTAAAATTGAATTGTAGAATATAAATTTGAGGATTTATAATTGAAATTTGAAAGAGGCTTGTAGGAATTTTGGGGGCAGAAACTCATTCCTTTTGGATGTRTTGTTTAGAAAAAGAAAATATAGACTAAGCAGCTATTTCAGATGTCTTAATGAAGTGCAGAGAACCAAAGATTTGGGGTACATGAACTGGATAATCTAATAAATATTTAAAATTTCTAATCTATATATATACCAATTTTTCCAAAATAATTATTCATTTTTCCATTTCACAAACTGAGTTTATCTGTAGGTATTGAGAGCTATAAATGTTAAATGTCTTTGAATCTCTGATGCATGGAGGATGCTTCCTAGGCTAAAGGAGTCTGTAAYGCCRCTGACTTCCAAATGACATTGGTGAGACTGGTGTCCTGATTTCCACTTGTCTCTGGAAAATGCACCTCAGGGTGACTCAGATGGAATGACCTTGAGTTAGTGGCCTTCTTCTGGAAAATTTTGTATATGGTTTTGTGGTTACATCTGCCTTACCCACCAAGCCAAAATAGGATTTACTGAGTAAAACATAGAAAAGCTGTATTGAATAGTCAGCATTTTTTAATCACTGAAGTTAGTGCTAGTAGTCTTGCCAGAAGTGCCACTAAGGATAAACATCAAAAAACGAGATGAAGAAGAAATGTTAATTGTCATATGAAAGTTGTGTGTTTGAGAATTAGCTGAATCATTTCCTGRAAAGAGAATTCCTGTTACAATAGCAACACAGTCATTGTACAGAAGTCAAGCACAGCCATGGGCAAACATCTGTGTGCAAACACACACAAATGATGTATTTACAATACTTCACTGGAGGGAATCTGTGCAAGTCCTACAGGACTAGCTCAGAAGTAAGACTGATTAATTACTAGAGTCCTTGTTCTGTTTTTATTCTTCTATCTCTGGAGTTAATGTCACATTGTCCCCTTTTCTCTTAAGAGGTAAAAACATGTAGCATTCAGTTGGCAAAAAAACCCATCAAGATTCTTAAGATTTTTAATATTTAGCTATTTTTAGAAAAGAAATTCTGATTTTTGTTTGTTTGTTTGTTTGTTTGTTTAAGATTTTAGTTTTTATGGGAAAGTTATTTTTTCAAAGTGGATAAGTACAGCTTAATTGTGCAGAATTGTGTAGAATTAAAGATAAATCTGAGCTCAAGCATATCCAATCTTCAGTGTCACCTGCGAATCAGCCTRTCTACTTTTTTGCCTTTTAGCATCCTGATTATCAGGTCAACATTTTCTTTGGACAGAGTATGGTTTATGCATATGCTTTTTCAGTGGCTAAAATTGGGGCAAAATGGCTGTCTTATAAAATGRAATGTATTCAGATCTTAAAAGTGCTGGTTCTGTGCTGTGCTCTGATAACCACAGGAATATCTGAAAAGAGAGAGTTCTTGTCTATGGCTTTTTGTTATCTAGGAGTGTTTTTAGATTCTAATTTGTCTAATTAATGATGGGTTTCCATAGTTCTGGTGTTTTTGTTTTTTGGAGGTTTTTCTTTTGAGGGAGGGGGGAAGAGTTTTTTAATTTGTTGGGTTTTGTTTGCTTGCTTTTAAGTAACACAAAATAAAGCACTCGTTTCTTTATCTCATATCTTCTCAGGTTTTAAAGGATGGCTGACATATTTAAATATCTACACAGGAAGAGAGCAAGTTCACTTGATATCTGGCTTCAAAGATTTAAAGGGTCACTTTAGTGAATGCAGCTCAAACTCAGGTTTTGCCACTTGTTTCCTTATTAATTCTCCCCTTTTCTGATATCTTGTATGTTTGACTTTTATGTTGTTTTGTTTTTTAGCCCAAAATTTTGCTTAATTACTGGGGCAGAGACCTGAGACTTAATTCCACCATGTATACTTCATTCAGTTATATCAAGGATAAAGCACACTGAAATAACAGAGACCATTCTAAAATAGTCTAGTTTGAGCAGTGTCAGAAAAAAATATTTGAAATAAGTGCATGGTACAAAATGGACTAATTTGTAATATTTCACTTTTTCACAAATATACAGAATGTTTAAAAGGTACTCAAAAAATTTTAAGAGTATCAAATAAATCTATGCCTCCCTAATATTTCTTGCACACAACATTCCCTGAGATGCAAAGAATCACCTTAAATCACTATATTTATAATGTTAACTTATAATCATACAATTATTTTAAATTGTTTTAATTTTTTTTTAGTTAAGTCCTATTTGATAAAGTACTGCCATTGTACTCCAGACAACACACCACCACATTCCTGCATCCTCACAAAATTCCCATCTCTAATGGTACAGCAGAGCTGAAAGGAACCTGGAAAGCTCATCTGGAACCTTTTTTGTCTGTGGTACCTTTGTGATTTCTTGTGGTTTGTGACTTCTGACATACACTTCTCTGCTGTATTCCCAAAAATTTATAAGCAGTTTGTTGCTGTGTGTCACAGTTCATAGTGGAACTGTCCATAGAAACTTTGTCTTAATACACAATATGAATTCTGGTTTTGCAATTAGAATTTTTTGCTTATTTTGTACAGAAATGAAGAATAAATATTATTCTTAATATGATGCAATTATTTATATTTAAWTGTAATACAATTTTTTTAACATTTCTTACCGTTCCTTTTGTTCTTCTTTGGTTTCTTTCCAGTTGGTTCCTATTTCATATTTTCATATTTCCCTTGAAGTACAACTTAGGTAAATGCTTTGCCTGTTCAGATCTCTCTGCAGAGCCTCCCCCAGCCTCCAGCAGATCAACATTCCCATCCAGCTTAGTGTCAYCTGCAAACTGAATGAGGGGACACTTGATCCCCTCATCCAGATCATCCAAAAAGACATYAAAAGGACTGGCCCCAGCRCTGAGCCCAGGGGAGCACCACTTGTGACWGGACACCAACTGGATTTAATTTGATTCACCATAACTCTTTGGGCTCATGACATCTGCATGGATGAGCTGAGGCCAGCAATACGARGTTCAACACAGCCAAGTGCTGGGTCCAGCCCTTGGGTCACAACAGGTCCGTGCAGCGTTACAGGCTGGGGGAAAAGGTGCTGAAAAGCTGTGGGATGGGAAAGGACCTGGRGGTGCTGATCCACAGCCAGCTGGATGTGAGCCAGGGTGAGCCCAGGTGGCCAAGAAGGCCAATGGCATCTGGCCTGTATCAACAATAGTGTGGCCAGCAACTCTGGGACAGTGAGTGTYCYCCTRTRCTCGGCMCTGGTGAGGCCAAACCTCAAATCCTGTGTTTGGTTTTTGGCCTCTCACTACAGAATGATGTTGAGGTGCTGAAGCAAGTCCAGAGAAAGGCACCAAAGCTGGTGAAAGGAAAGGTCTGKAGCACAAGTCTGAKGARGAGTGGCTGARGAAGCTGGAGGTGTTTAGYTTGGAGAAAACRAGACTTGAAGGGATCTYAYTGCTCTCTACAACTACCTGAAAGGAGGTTGTAGCATGGTGGGGTCAGTCTCTTCTCCCAAACAAGTRACAGGASKAGAGGAAAYGGTCTCMAGTTACATCAGGRAAGSTTTAGATTGGATACTAAGAAAAATYTTTGCACCAAAGGRTTGTGAAACACCRAAACAGGTTGCCTTGGGAAGTGATGGAGCCGCTGTCCTTGGAGATGTTTAAAAGACTTGTAGTTATGGCATTTAGGCACATGGATCTGAATTTTATAAATTATAACCAACTGATAAGACAGTTCTTATGGTGCTTTTGTACATTCTTGGTTTCTCAAGACATTATTGTCTCAAGCCTTTGGAAAATATTCATGCTGCAAAAACYGAACATTGGCCAGTTACAATATTCCCAACATACATTAATATTATCTCTGCTTCTCCATTCCAGAGCTGTGCTATGGTTCATGTAGGCATAAATAAACTTAGTTACCAAGTGCCTTCAGTGGAGCACAAGCAGTAAGGGCTCCAGCTGCATCAAAACTCCATGTCCTCAAAGCTCCTTTGTTTTTTTATACTTGATCTAAACATTTGTTCATCCTCCTTGTATTGTGTTGTGGATATGATTTAATGTCAGGTTTCAAGGCAMGTAAAAAGATATCCAACACATCTAGACATGTCTCCATAACTGATTGCAAAATCTCTTAATGATTTGGGCATTTGGGATTTTTATTATAATCAATGGTAATCAGAGGTGAGAAGCATGTAGAAATCTGTCCAAGCATTTATGTGAKTGTGCATGCATGGTATGATTATTCTTTTCAGTAATGGCTATGTTACCATTTGCACTAAATTAAACCTATATAAAACAAATTTCAATKAGCAGCTTAAGTCTTCTGCCTTCTAAATGTTGATTGTTCTTTGGGATGTCTATTTTCTRTTATTTAGACAAGTGAATGACTGATGTTTCTGTTTGCTGTTTGAGTGAAATGAATCCTATTTTAGGCTGCTTACAACACAAAGTAAAAGAAGAAAACATTTGTTATAAAAATCGAAAATAAATCAAAATGAAATCAAAATCTATATACCTTGCTTCAGATTACAAGTTACAAACAAACAGTCTGATGCTATCTTCTGTGGACAGGAGGCATTAGAAATATATTCCATGGTCAGATTCTGGGACTGCTGGAGGACTAGGGAGAACATAGATCACATTTAGTTACAGTGTTCTTGGAGAGATAAAAAATAATTCTCTGAAATGTTATCTTTCCATTCCCAGAACTTGAATAGGCTGTATTTCAGATTAATTCAAATYTATTTCAAATTAGCTTCTAAACTATCTCCATGTGGTTATGATCCTAATCATTATTCACATTCAATCATGCATTACAGTATAAGTTCATTAAAAATAAATAACTTTATTGCTTTAATTTATTGTGGTTACCAAACATGTTGATTCAAGACATAGCTGCTTAGGTACAGCCCTTTTGATCCAAGGTAAAACTTTTCTAGTGAAGAACCTTTTTCCATCTTCATCTTGATCCTGTGAGATCCTGTGCCTTGTTGGGACTTGTCTTCAGAACTGTCTTTCCAGGTTAATTTGGCACATAAACTTGGCTTCATTAACTCAAGCAAAAGAAAATTTTATTATTACTTGCTGTCAGCTGTAAGGCTTAATGACAGGGATGGGGAAATATTGGGCTAATTCTCTATACATTTAAACTTAGCCCTTAAATAGCAACTTTTGTTATCATAACTAGTAAATGAACTTTAGTTGTTTATTTCTCACTGTGCCACAATAGAGTAGCTATTAGCAGCCCTTTTTTATAATGAGATAAAATACTTTGTAGGAAGCTAAAAGAGCTTGAKGAGGCCACACGGGAATAATTATCATATTTGCTGTATCTGTAAGTSTTCCCACCTGTAACCAATTACCTATTTTACCACCATCACTGGAGATATGCATTAGCAACCTGAGTCATTTCCATTAAACAGCAGATTTTGRAAACATCTGAAAAACATGAAGGTTGCAGCATTCTAATGTTTCTGGCTCTAATTGACTGTTTCAGGCAGATGTGTCTGGGTTAATAATGCTTTCTTTTGAAAGTTCACCTCTTTGCTTTACAGCAGCTATAGAGAACCAAAACCAGACTCTTCTCAGAGGTGCACAATAAAAGACAAGAAGCAATGCTACAAATTACAAGAGAAATTTTAATCAGAAGAAAAAAAAAGAAAAGAAAAAAAGCCAACAATTTAAAAGTGTAACAAAAATCACTGCRAAAGGGACCTTGACTGCAGCTGCCCAGCTCTGGCTATGTTAGTTCAGTACGATCTGGAAAACAAAGAAATACAGATGAACCTTCTTATGCAACTGCTGCTTAGCTTCACACTTGCTGTAACATTTGGTGGCAGGAGACCAGAGGGTGACAGAGGCCCTGGGGACAATTAGTAATTGGTCTTAGCTAAGCAGAAAGTCAAAGAGCTTTCCCTGGGGCTATGTGATTAGCAAGGCCATTGACAGTTTATGTTTGCAATCTAAGTCAGAAAGCAATAAATAATTAAGACATTAGTCCCTGCTGGGTGTGTAGAGGGTAACAGCAGGACAGGATGTCCCAGCATGACAAAGGCAGAGCCTGCAGGGGAACAGTAATGGCCAAACTACCAGCCAGGACTCCAACACTGAGTGGGCAGTGGTTGCCTATTCCACTTCATTCATGACACAGGTCTGTGCTGCTTGCCCAGAGGAACTGGGACCTGATTTAGCAGTGTGTGATGAATGTCAGGATGTTTGGAAGACAAATAATTGGTCAAATGCTACATTACTACTGTTAATAATGACTTCMGAAATATATGTTTTTGTGTCTATCCCGCCAAACTGATGTGTAAAACTATCCTTGGAGATCTTAAAAACTCAGCTGAAGCAACTTGATCTAATGTTAGAATTGGTTCTGCTTTAAGCAAGGTTTCAGAATAGACAGTCCCCAGGACTGTCATCAAACCTAAAGAATTCTGTGACATCATGACTACAACTTATGGCTAAAACTTCAAGAAAAAATCATAGGGTGTTATGTATTAAATTATTTGGCTTTATTTGTTATACAATTCACAAATGTCAAAATCCTATGATATTCAAGTAAATGATGACTATGTATTGTCACATTCTGACTGTCATATCCTATGATGTACATGGTTAAAAGTATAAAAGAAATTATTCATTTCTGAAAGTGTTGAAATGTTCTTTACTGAGGAAGATAATGAAATACTAAAATTCATATAATTCATATTAAATAATTTTAATCTTCAAAAGAATATTTTTTTATAGCTTTGCTTTCAGGCTGGATCTACTAAATAAGAATTGAAAAAGAAATGCCAGTAAATGGCCAAATTCCTCTCCCAGACTAATATGTCAATTAGTGCAATTAAAAGCAGGATCAGAGATCAGTGTTCAAAGAGTGCTTTTCAAGTAAATGGAGTACTGTTAATATTTTCCCACAATACCTTTGCTTTTTATAAATTTTAAGGATTTTCTGCCTTACAGAAATAAGGTTGCTTACACAGCAACCTCTGTTAAGTTTCTTCCTCTTTTATGTCTCTAATCATCCTCTCTGGGCTCCTTCACACTGGATGGAAGTGAGGGCACACAGACTGTGCAGGACATGGAGGCTGGATCCAGCACATCTTGTATGTGTCAGACAGCAGCTGCACAAAAATTTCCAGCAGAATCAGATATGTTCTTTGTGTGTCAGATCTAGCACTTACAAACAAGTGACAGATGCTCAGTGAGTCCAGAGAAATCTGAGCCTGGAATGCAGAGCCGTCACAGGCCTATGGCTATTTGTCTAAGATTTTCAGCAAGTTTGTAGCATCATCAGAGAAACTGTTTCCAATCTGTAGCATCTGGCTTGCCCAAGAAACAAAGTCCTCTTTTTGTTATGCTCAAACAAAATTTTCAGATGGAACAAAACAGAAACCATCTGCAGAAAACTGGTTGCACATCCCTAATCTGCTTTTTTCAAATTCTGGGAGTGAGTAAAGGTTCATTGTTTGTATTCCTAATGAAAACTCAAAGCTAACGTTGTTCTTGGGATACACTGACCAACTGAGGTCTGGTTCAGGCACCATCATATGATCTGTACCAGAACTTCCAGTAGAACATGAATGTGCTGACTTCTGACATAAAACTTGGATGAAGACCTGTGCATTTCTAACACAGCCTTTGAAGTTCTTTATCAATGAATTTTTCTGATTCTTTTTATACAAATTTCGACTTGGTTGGTGGATCATCTAGAGTAACATCTCCAGTGGAAGGATCTCTAAAGGATGAAATGCAACAGTTATGCTGTTGTTTCATGCTTTATTTTTCCTTCAGCTAAACTTGCTATCGTGCTCCTCATTTTGCTTCAGAATATAAGAAGTCCGCTTTGTTTTATTTATAGGCAACAGTGAGCTAAAATACCGTATATATCTGGTAAGGAAAAAGCACTAGAAAAGTAAAGACAAGTAATTTCTGATCTTTTTTGGTTATGGCTGATCAGTAGATAAAGCAAGACATACAAACTAGGAAATGGGGGTAATATGGATGATACAATTTTATTGTTAGGCCAACCTCTCTCTGTGTGAGACCAGGAAACTCCGGAAGGACCTGCCAGAAACTTGCCTGAATAACAATAAAAAAGGATGTGAAAGATAATCTCTGCAGAGCAGGGTTTAAAAAACAAGGACTTTATGTTCTTTTAGTATTATGGTTTCCTAGGTCCCAAGTGGTTATGAATGASCTGAAACATTTTTTAGGAACTGTTTGCCACATTGTACCTCCTGCAGTAACATTATGGTGCAAAAAAGAAAAAAAAAGTTGCATGTTTGATGTAATAATATTTCTAAATAGCCTATGATAACATAAACAATATACTTTTAATGAAACCATGATGAGGGAAGGGGTTCAAAGGAAATTCGAAATTCCAATGCTTGCTTCATCTTGAAGAGAAAGAGCTTAAGAGACATTCATTTTAGAGGGACATGCTGACTGTCAGCATTTCAAAGTGTAACTGACAAAGTGACACTTTGAAGTGTCTTACTTTCATATGTTAATCTTAATTTTGACCTTCCCATCACTTAATATTGCTTTGAATATGTTTTGTTCACATTCCCATGGGCTTTTTATGGTACCCAGTTATTTACTAAAAATGCTAGCTTCCCACATKACATCCCCTACAGTTTGGGTTACAATAGSATTGTGTTTTGCATTAAGGAYTCTTTTAAGGCAACTYTTCTAAAATCCCAGAAGATAAATTAACTTCCACCAGCATTCAGCTAAGAGAGTATGAATAACTAGGGCAAGTGCCTGGTTAGGAAACAAGATTTACCTTTGACCCTGTGCCCATTAATACTTAGCAAAGCAAAATGTCACGTAGCTGCTGAAAGTTTTCAAGTAAACAGCCTGAGTCAATATTAAGTCTATTTTAAAAGTCTCTATTGTTGGGTGAGCTGCTTTAGCAATTATTAGCAAAATTACCAATTTCTTGTCCCAATTATGCCCAACTACTGACAACACTGCTGCCTGTGAGATTAAAGGGTCTTGTTATTAGAAGGTCTATTCACTGTGAATGATTTAATTTTCTGCCCTTGAAATCATCTTAAATTAAGTCATTCATAAGAAAGTGACTGCAGACAGTGGGTCATTATTTRGACAAGCCTCTATGAATGAAAATTCAATAGCCAGACTCTCATTTGTCTGCCTAAAGATGTTGTTATATTTTAGGTTCATTTCATTTTGAAAAGTTTGATGGTAACAGAGAAGGACAGCCTTCACTGAAGCTTGTCTGGTGTAGGGAGGTCCAATGTCCATCTCCTTCATCTAGCCCAGCAGAGAAAAATGTTAAATCCTACTGAACAATGGCCATATTGAGCTTCAGTGCAGAGAGACTTTAAATAGGGCCCTCACAAAATTTTAATGGAAGTGCCTCATGCCTGACCGGTGTTCAACTGCTTTTCAAGACCGTCACCAACATATATCTGATTCTGATTCCTACACATTCCTTTTCTATTGGGCCAAGGAAGCCTTTAGGATGGCTGCAGATGGTTCTGCAGAGGCAAGTGCTGAGCTCAGCTTTTCAGAAATGGACATCCCTGGAAGCAGAAAGGGTGCTTTCAAAGAGAGTTTTCTAGGTTTTATGTGAAATAGTGGAAGCAAAATTTTATCTGCTGGTGAAAACCATCTGCAAGGTTTTGGGAAATTAAGTTGAGACCGGAGCTGTGCAGGCAGTTCTGCAGCCACATATCAGCTTTTCAGGAAAACTGAATTTTATTCMTTTTGTTGTATAAAGCAACCATGCAAAGTTTTGAGTTACGGTTAGAGCTTGAAATGAATCGCTGAAGGCTAATTCTTCCCAGATCCACTGCCTATGCTTGGTCTATTTGTGATGAAATATCATTTTTTGCTAAAGGAGAAGAAAAGGTAACAAATGCCACAGAACACTTTCAAATGTCATTTATTATAACATTATGAAATGAGGAAATTATAACCCACATTTCATATCTTATACAAAAAACATTGTTTGGAAAGCCTGGATAAAATTAATACTTACGACATACATTATGTGACAGATTGTATTTAAGCAGAAGATATGCATGTAGAACAGCAATAACCTTTGGCTGTTTTTAACACACTCAACTAGCCAAACATAGGAGAAATTATTAATAATAACACTTCAGTGTCTRGGCATCTTCAAAAAACAGTCTTCTTTTTCTAAGCTTCTAGWATTCYACAAAAGGGTAGATTGCTGCCTGAGTCAGAATGGTAGGAAATAATTGCTAACATTGTGTAGTTTGCTGCTAAAAACAGAGGAAGGGATCAATGTAATTGACAATTTGTCATTAGTTWGAGTTTGTGTTAAAATCTATGGCACTGAATTTTTTACAAATAATTCAAGTAATTCAAAATATTCTGCCCGAGAAACAATGCTCTTCCTACAYAATGCTGTTAGCAAATTTATTGTCTGACATTAGGATGTTGATATATCTTTTGCATGTTAAAGAATGCTTGGCTATGTTTTKTTCCATATTTGAGATAGTCAATGTACATCTCTTTAATAGCAATGCTATATTTCCTATGACTTCTTTTGAGAGGCATTTGAATCTTTCAGGAATGTCTTTCTAATAATCTATTTCTAATAAGTATTACTGAGACATCATCAGTTTGTTGGGTTTTTTAGTTGAACAGAAGCTTGCAAAGAAGCCATATACYGTTCAAAACAGAAAACAAGAACATTCATTCTTAACGTGGCATCAGTTTAGGAAGTTTCATCAAATTTCCTTCATTCATTTGCTCTGGCACTCCCAAGCAGATCCTGAGTGGGGATGTACGTGCTGCTCATCACACAGCGCGATGCAGTGACGGTATCTGGGTCTCTGAGACATGTGACTGCAGTGAGCTTTGTACGGGTCAGTTGCTGTTTAATTCCTGTTTCACTAATAATCATAAAGAATGCCATAGGTGCCTTTAACAGGCAGCAGCAGAGCAGGGGCTTTTGGAGTACCCCTCTCAAATCTGAATGAAAACATCTGATAAGTGAATTTAGCTATCWCAAATCTTGGCTTGGGTTTCCTGTGTTTTCCTAGTGGCATTCCTCCACGCTTCCAATAACRTGGCCCTCTCTATAGAGTGTCTTTGTGTGTCAGGCAGACAGCTCCTGATGACACTTCTCTTTTGTCCCTTTAACACAAAGAGGGATGTATTACTCTGCCGAAYACAAAGGACTAATTCTACTAAATCAGCTTGTGTGCTCATTAGTGGACATAGCAGTTTGAAAATTTTATCAACAAAGATTTGTCATCACCTTTACTAGATAGGAGCAATTCATAATTTTCTTTATTATARTCCATTTTACATCTGTCTAACTGCTACAAATGCAATTTATAGAATAGATGGTTTTCTTTGTGATTACCTTAATATTAAGGACACAGTGGTAGTTCTTTTGAGTAACTTTTCAAAATAATTTCCTTGCACATGGGTGCATAAAGTTTTTTATCACAATTCAGTGGCATTCTTTTTACAAGCACAACACATGTGTTTAGGGATATGAAAATATACACATTTTTGATACATTTACTAAATTTAAGAATATTAATGTTAATATTAACAGCTGACTTACTAAGTGTAAAGAGAAGGCAGACATGACAATAAAATAATTACAACATCTCTAGTTCAACTCACTAATTGGTAAACTATGTAGGATTCATGACACATTGATTCCACTTACTGCCTGCCGTACAAACTAAATTTTAGAAAAGGCTCCTTCTATCAAAAGTAAGATAAAACCACTAAATATGTTGCTATGCATAACACAAGTGATCCCAGCTCTGTAAAAAACAAAGTACTTTTGATATTTTGAATATTTGAAAAAAATCCAGATGGTAAGTGTTTAAAAACTGCACTTGAGACACGATGCATTAGATAAGCAAGGCACAGTATCACTTTGGGATGGAGAAAGGCTGAAAACATAAGTGTATTTGCAGTACATTTTTAAATTAAAGATTTTTAAGTTTGTGAACTGCAAAGCCCTCAGCGAGAGTTATCACACTGCACTGTACATATGCCATTTTGGAAAAAAAACCTGCTTGCTTGAATCAGAACTGGAGCTTCTAAATAAGTTTTAGAATAGAAGCCCAGACACATTGCAGAATTACAAGTGCCTCACCAAGATGTTTGCCAGATTTCCCTGTCTACARCATGGTGTTGCACTCATGCTGTCTGGTGAGAGTCTGGCTTTGCAAAATGATGTCTATACTTATGCACATATTTAATATTTATTGGTTTTCACTGCTAATGTAGTTTAGAGTAAACATCTTTGAAACTGGGATGACTGATGATAAAATCTTTGACTGASTTTTGAATATGTGATGTTTTTAATATATTCTGTTATCTGTCAGTCTTTTTTATCATGTAATACTCCATATTTCCTAAAATATTTACCGTTAAGATGGTTGTATATTCTTGCTCGCCTGCTCATGAAATTCCATGTAAAAATAAATCACTTACATTAAAACAAGACCCCCAATGTAGGTAGTAGATTTAGTAATTGTACCTTAAGGGTTCAGTGGTACAATTTATGCCCCAAAGCAGAGCGCGCAGATGTGCAGAGTCACTGAAGATTGCATCTGGACACTGTCRGTTCCCAAATGTACATGAAAAACAAAACCCATATCCAAATCATTTTGACAAAAATAATTAAATTGGAATGCTTTCACCTCCTACATCATGTTTACATTAACTGTGATAAAAGCCCTTCACTTACAGAACAGGCTTTAGGGCATTACTGATATTTCTGCAACAAAACAATTTGGCATAATCCCAGCTCCAGTTTCTTCCTGCTGATTATTTCCCATACTGCTCTGAACATAGCAGGTTACAGTTTTCCATTCTGGAAACGTTACTGCAACTTCCAGATTTTCTCCAGAAAACACTTTGTGGTTAAATTTGTGTAAGGGTTGAAGACCTTCTCTGCTGCCTTTCCTTGATAGGAAACATTATTTCACTTTCACTATAAAAATACATTTTTACCATAAGGATTTTCAGTGTATTCATAATATTTTAATTGATTTATTCATTACTTGTTATTTAGGAATTAATTTATTTCCTTTTAGAATACTGTATGTTCATGCATGTTCAGCATTTGATTTAGTGTCCTTTTCACAGTGAAACAAATCAACCAAACATAAATTAAAAGTGAAATAAAATAAGGCTACTGCTGAAAGTATTTTCAAACCTCAGCTACAATGTCTGAACACTTATTGTTTAAATTTGAGTTCCTGGATTAACTGACAGAACTGATAAGAGTATGAATGAGCAGTCAAAGAGTATTTTTTTAAGCCTAAATTCATTTAAATTGCTCCTGTTCAGATCCAAATGGACTAAGGATTTCCAAAGCATTTTTGGGGTTTGGGTCAGTGGTTTTACTTGATATTAGTAATTCTKGATTCTTGGGTAAATCTATTTCTCTCCTCTTTCTGGACTAGAAACTCTGATCATATTTGTGGTACAAAGCCAGCACCAAGATTTGCTGATTTGGGAAGAGCAGCATAAAGATCCTAGGGARTACTTTAGACCCAAATTTATTTAGTGAATTTAAAGAATAAAATATAGGGGGAAGGAAGGAAAAGACAGAATTTGCCTGAACCTCCCCTCCTACACAAGTCCTACCAGATACTTGTGGTTAGTGTGAAACTGTGGAGTGTGCAGTGCCACTTCTTTTTTTTTTTGGCTATTGGAAATTTTATGCATTTAAATAAAATGCATTCCAAGGCTTGCTAATACATCTGCTACAAACAAATTTTATTCAATAGGTGTACATACTCCAATTTTGACTTCACAGTCTTAAGCAAAGGATTACATAGGAGGAATCCAGTAGGATGGGAAGATGTGGGGATGTAAGTTTATCTTGAGGTTTTATGTTTTGCTGCATTGAAAAAAAAAGAAAAGGTGAGCAAGTAACTGAAGTTTTAGCATGTAGTACTAATATTTTAATGTGTAATTTCTGGTAATTACAATGTACTTAATAAAGTAGGAAATTAAACATGTGTTGCTTGCTGTGAGAATTATTTTATACATAGAATATGGAGTCCTTATAATGTGAATAAGAATGTGTAGTCTGTGTTCCCATTTATTCTATAGACAAAGAAAGCACCTTATTTAACTATCACAACCAYGTCCAATATGTCATATTAAGTACTTAAAATTTCACAATAACATACATTTACACTTCATACGTAACAATACATTCACTCATCAGAAGAAACTACGTTTTTAGAAAGGGAAAATTTTTGCTGGAATATTTCAAAATGTACACTTAAGACCAGGACTCTCTGAATKTTGGAAGAGTTCACAGAGAGTTGAAAGGGGATCATATCAGATTTTAGTTTTTTTGAGAGAAAAGGGTATGGGGAATCAAGATTTTTTAAATATAATATTGTGATTGTTTTGATATACTATGAGTTACTATTCTTTTCTTCTATACACTTGACTGAAAAACTTATGCCCAAATCATGAGTGGTACATCATGAATTAATGAAAATTCAATTCCCTAGCGACCCAAGTCTTGTTGATCSATCTRTGGAAGWGTTCAAGACCAGGCTGGATGGGGCTTGGAGAAATTTAGTTAAGTGGAAAATGTCCCTGCCATGGTGTGTGTGTGTAGGGGGGTGGGGGGTAGAACTAGGTCATCTCTCAGGCCCCTTCCAACCCAAATTATTCTGACACTCTGTTGCTTAAGGAGGAGGATCCTGCACAGGGGAGCATAGGCACAAACCCCCCTGGATGCTGCACCACTTCTGCTGTCACTGCTGCTACCCCTGTGTCTGTTTGTAAGGAGCCAGACTGAGAGCACCTAGGGGAAACAGCGGGAAACCTTTCCTCGCAGAGAAAAGCTGTTCCTGCCTGGATGGGACTGCAGGCAGGGGAAGACCCAGGCTCCCATGAGCACTCTGCTGCTCTACATTTCTGCTCATATTTCAAACTTAGGTAGAATACTTTTGTTTTCACTGAATGGTAGTGAAAAGTGGTAGAAAGATARCTAAATTACAGTATTTAATAATATTTTAATAATCATGGATATTCTGTGGAATAGCTTTTGTCCAAATAATTTTTGTTCAAAGGAAATAATTCATCTGAACCAAATTTTTAACTCAGGGCTGTCTTTAATCAGTAGCTATCATCTCAGTCACAGTGTGAGCTTTTATCACAATGAAGGTCAAATGAAGTAATAAAAATCTTGGAGCAAAAATTGTTGAGTATCATTCTTGATGACAATAGGTGCAGTTCTGTCCRTGTTGGGCAACCACTGCAGTGGTRGYAMTGGTGACAAATTTTTTTGKTTTYYTTTTKKTTTYYTTTTTTTGTTGGTCTTGTSATTTTTATACCATTCATTTTCTACACTGTAAGAAAGGCATCATTCTGATGGCACACTTTTGTAGTTCTATGCCTGTGCCCTATAAATAGTATGTTGCATGTATATTCTGGTTTTTATATCTCAGTCATGAGTTCCTGAACAAGGACAAGAAGAAATCAGAAGGCCAYGTGAAACATCTAACGAGGTGCTCAGAAAATTGGATTCTGCATTTGCTGCTGAAACAGGGGCTGTTCAGACCAGTCACAATGGCCCTGTTGTGCTGYGAAATTCTCTCACACTGTATTTGTATTTTGAATCAATAGCTGCCCTGTAGCCAAGGTTACTGTGACGCACCACCAAAGCCCATGGAGGAGCAGAAACTCATGGCTGAAGTTGGTTAGAAACYGGATAAATTTGTGGTGCATCACCTRCCATGGAATATAATCAACATGATATGCGTGTCTATAGATAAGAAAATAGGGATGAGAATGYGAGGTGTAAGATTCAGGCATGGATAGGAGAGGATAGGACTAAGAACATTGCTAGATTTGATTCAGTTTTTCCTTTCAGAATTTTTTTTTTCTCCTCATATTTTTTCCCTTCCATTCTCTTCATCTTTTGTTCTTGGTCCTTTCTTCCWAGGAGACTCCCAAAACTACCTGAGGATTTGCTGCTGCCAGTGTGCCACTGCTGAACCTCTCAGGATATTGTGCCTCCTTTAGCAAAAGAAACAAGAGTCTGTGTTCAGATTAGCATCTCCTTCTTGTTATCAACATGAGATAGCACAACCTCTTTGACTGTCACACTTCCAGGGTGGGTCCCTAAGCAGTCCCATTGCTCTTCCAGTCTTGGGATCAYGAGACCCAATGGTAATATTTTTTGTTCCAAAAAGTTACCAACCACAAATTCTTGAAAACTTTTTATTTATGTTCTGGCCTTCTCAGAGCTGCAGATTTTGGTGTGACCATTGAAATAAGTTTTGAACAGGTTTCATTTTATATTGAACAAGTATTCAATACATGCTATATTGCTTTCCATGCTGGGATATTCAAAATAATCTTCGTTAACTTTTCAATGTGACATTTTAATTCAAGACTTATATTTTTTGGAAAGCAGAAGCAGATTTCTCTGGGGGTTGAGTGTCACATGTTAGAAGAATTTGGAAGAGATATTTTTTTATACTCACAGAACATGTGGTGCAAAACCATTCAGCAGCTTTTCAGAAATACGAAGATAATTTTTCTCCTTTTTCATCAGAGCTGTTGGAAGAACATCTCGTTCACTATGAGATCACTTCTACAGTAATTTCCTACCAATTTTTCCTAATCATTGATGTTCTCTTTTACTTACCATGTTTTTTTACCTAATATTTTACCTGCTTTTGACCTGAGAGTACAGATAGAAGACTTATGCAAAAATATTATTCCTAATTGTTTACCCCAATAGTGTATGAGGCAGAAAGCAGGAATATCTAAAATCTTTGTGTCTTTGAGCATGACTGGATAAAGACTATCACTCAAGCTGTTCTAAAGAATTGATTTAATACCAGGTGTGGGTGTTTAAAATGACCAGTCTTTGACCAGATAAGTCTCTGAACTTGAAATCTAGTTTTCAGTTACAACTATTTATTTTTGGCTTCTAAAAAATGCCAAGGAATAACATTAACAACTTTAATCTGAGTTTTATTTCTCCGGTTATTTTTAGCTGTTGAAAAGCAATGGGATTCTGTATCATATGGGGAATAGCATTGGGTTGATCTTGGTTTTTTTTGTGAGGGGTGTGTCTTTTTATTTTTTTTATTTAATGTCTTCATTTTACTCAAGAAATTAGACACATCAATAAGAAACATGTATCCTTATCTGAAGCCAGGAGAACAAAGGTATATCCCTAATCCTTCCAAAAGGCTATAGGATTCAAGAAGCTGTAAAACTTTTGAGATACTCTGAGAAAAAAAACCTGACAAAGGGTGGTATGTTTTTGACCATGGGAAGAGAATGACAGTGGCATTAGTTCATGTGTTAATGACAGGTTTTAGAAATGCTTATTTRTAATTGTCCTGAGTTCTCAGTGCTATGGGCTATGTTATGTGTAGCTTTGTTGGTCTACAGTGTTTGAAGACACATATTGAAATAAACCAGGTATTTTTGTCCCTTTGAATAGAAGGAGTATGTAGCCTTTCAAAGATTAATTTTGGTCTTGCAAAAGCTAGGCCTGGAAACTAGCAGGACAGTCATTAAGTACACTGTTCTCCAAATCTAATAATATATTTTTGTTTCTGTCTGTGGCGACACAGTTAATCCCAGCCCCAGATTGTGTGATTCCAAAACAGCCCACCATGGCACTGTGGAAAGTCCAGTGAGTATTCTTTCCCTCAAGAGTGAGGAAATGCATTTGTAAACAAAAAGAAAGTTTTTTTTTTTTTTAAATAAATGCTCATTCTCCTTCATATTTCATGAATGTCTTTCCAAAKCTTTTCCAGTCAGCATTTTCAGTGATCTCATTCTCAAATCCAAACTGGGAAATGTTATAATAATAACAACAACAATAATAATGTTGGAGTGTATTTCCAAATACCAATTTTATATGTAACTACCTTCTTTTTAGTTTCATTTGTAGTCCATTTATGAATTTTGACAAAATAATCACTTTTCTTGGTGTCCACAAATAGTGCAATGAACAACTTCCTATATCCATCAACWTACTAGGAACTTTTATGAAAAAGTAGAGATAAGTTATTTGACTTATSAGGTATTAGGAGAAAGTTCTTCACATGTTGAGAGCTACAAAGGGTTTTACAGCTGTTACAAATACCCYGCAGATAACAGACAAGAATGGTTTTACACTTCATTGAAATTTGTAGTTCATGTGACTTCAGTGACTTCTATAAATTAAAAACATMATTTCTTTTGCCACAAAGCAAATAAAAATAATTTTTCAGTTTAAATCATGATTGTTTTAGTTCCTTGAGAAAAGAAAAAAGTTTCCAACGTGTTTTCAGACTAAATGGCATATTTAAAAATAATTTTTTCCTTTACTCTCTGTTGTAAACTTTAATCACATTAAATTTGCTTTTCAAGCTAGRCTATTGAGAGAAATGTTGAGTACATAAAAACATTAAAAAACATGGGGGGAGTGGTGGTGAAATCAACACAGTTCAGCTTCCAAAGAGGACACAGACTGAATTTTATGTACTGTAAGATCTCCTTCAGTAGTGTGTATCAGATAGATATTGTTGTCATTTGTKGTAGCTATTACCTAAACCTCAGACCTTTTCTCATGGGGCTTATCTATTGTATGTGCAGTTCTATTTAGTTGAAAGTGTGATCACAAGTTAAACTAGAAAAAATGCCTTAAAGCATTGTATCCTGAGCTGGAATCTCCAGCCCCTTCAGTGAGCAAACACTGAAATTCAGCTAAAAGACAGTAAATGACTTAGTGTCTGCTTCCAACATGAGGCAGATCAAGTTGACTTCAAACACTGTGGGAAAAATAAGCAGAACTGTCAGTGGTGCCTCAAGTACAAGTAGGGTCTTTAACTGGATTGAATTCAGCTGGGATGTCCAAAGATAACAGATGTATTTTGCAGAACATCATTATTTCTGTGTCTGGCCCATTTTCAAGAAAGTATGCAGTGTGTGAATTATGTAAAATATCATGGTGGGGTAAAATGAGAAAAAGATGTAATTTTTTTSGAACTGCCTGCCCAATGTATTTAAGACTTCAAAGTTTTATTATGTARGCCATCCCATGCTCCTTCTAACTGAGTATACATATGGTCCTATAATACAAGTAATCCATTACTTCTGATTTTCASCAAATTTTGGAGCAAGATCTAAGTAGCAGTTGATTTTTCTCTGCATATGAGAAAATAAAAAAATATTATTASTTTGTTCCATCCAGTCAGTCCTTTCCAGACCCTTTAAATACCTTCCTTTTAGCAGCTGATTTTATTGATTATTATCTTTTTAGCAGTAAATTTTATCTATTTGAGACTTAATATGTTTAAAACCACTAAAAWTAAAGTTTTGATAAAGCACAAGTACATAATTTTTAATTATTTTTAAATTTAAGTCTGTTTAAACACTTCCATGCCTCCAGTTCATTTGGAGTCTTAAGGTTCCTTTATTAAGTCCTGCAGCAATGCCACACCCTCTATTTCTACTTTTCTACTTTTGCAGCCCTCTCTTCTCAGTATCATCCTTAGGAATTGGAAGGACCTACTTCCAGGAGCTGGGAAAGCCCAGTATGAATGCAGCACTGCCACCCAGTCCTCATAAAATCTGCAGGCAGWACATCTTCTATTTTTGGAGATACCAGTTCATCCTGGATTAAGATGAAAAGCTTTTTTAGACAGATTTAGGATGTCAGCACAGTAGCAGAAATAGAAGAACAAGACCAATTGCAAGTAAAGCTACTCTCTGAAGGAACTGGGACAGCCAAACCAGGATAACTCCTTTGGAGTTCAAGGGGATACAAGCTAAGGCTTGTATAGAAATGGGGTCTGAAAGTCATTAGAGGTAAAGCGTTTGAGAGCAAAAATAATAAGGAAACAGATGTAGAAACCAGCTTTATATCCATAATTTTAATGCTTGACAACTGATTTAAATTGAACTGTGCTAAGGAAGTGCAAATTAAATTATTTCCTGCATGCCAAGGCCAAAAAAAAACAACTCAGTTGATCATCTAGGTATGTATGCATCTACAAAATAGAGCTAAATACATCCGTTAGTTGTTTTTCAAGCCATAGGCATGACGTACCTTTTGGTCAGTGCTGCTGCAGTTCATTTCTCCAAAGGTAAAATATCTTATTGTAAAATACCTTATTGCTTCTACAAAGGCAGGCCTTGGCATTGAAACTGGTCACATTTAATGTCTATATCAATGATCTGGATGAGGCAATGAAGTGCACACTCGGTAAGTTCATCGATGACCCCAGTTTGGGTGGGAGTGCTGATCTGCTGGAGGGCAGGAAGGTTCTGCAGAGGGGTCTGGACAGGCCGGATCAATGGGCCAAGGCCAGTTGTGTGAGGTTCAATAAGGCAAAGTGCTGAGTCCTGCACTCAGGTCACAACAACCCCAGGCAGCACCACAGGCTGAGGCAGAGGGGCTGGAAAGTGGCCCAGAAGAAAAGGACCTGGGAGGTGCTGGTCAACAGTGGCTGAACATGAGCCAGGGGTGAGCCCAGGTGACCAAGAAGGTCAATGGCATCCTGGCCTGTGTCAAAAAGAGTGTGATCAGCAGGACCAGGGCAGTGATTGTCCTCATGTACTCGACTCTGATGAGGCTGCATCTTGAATCCTGTGTCCAGTTCTGGGCCCCTCAGTTCAGGAATGACATTGAGGTGCTGCAGYGTGTCCARAAAAGRGCAACAGAGCTGGTGAAGGTCTGGAGCACAASTKATATGAGGAGTTGCTGGGGTAGCTGGGGGTGTTTAACTCAGAGTAAGAAGAGTCTCAGGGGTACCTTATCATTCTCTACAAGTACCTGAAAGGCAGTTGTAGCCAGGCAGGATTCAGACTCTTCTCCTAGATAAATGGCAAGGGAACAACCRGACAYGGCCAGGCTGYGCCAGGGGAGGTTCAGGCTGGACATCAGGAAGGATTTCYTCATGCAGAGTGTTGTTAAACATTGAAATGGGCTGCYCAGCAAGGTGGAAACATTCAAGAAAYGACTGGACATGGCARTTAGTGCTMTGTTTTAGTTGGCATRGTAGTATTTAGTCAAATGTTRGACTTAATGATMTTGCAGGTCTTTTCCAACCTAAATGACCCTATGATTCTATTAATTGAGGAAGAAAATGTTATTTTCTTCCCTCAAGATCCTTGTCTTTCCTGTAGTGGCCTGAAAAGGAAGATGAAGGACTTCTTTCACTCTTCCAGTCACAGTGTATTGTACTTTGCTCAAGTTCAGATATTTCCTTTGGAGGCAGCAGATGGCACTTTTCATCCACTTGGCTGCTTCTCAGAGCAGCCATCATGTCAAGAAAAAAAACCCTCATTTCTTATAGGAAACAAGAGTTAATGKAAATTTCTTTGCAAACAGGAGTTTTAGAAGAAAATTCCTCTGTACTTTACTTGCAAATTGACAACCATTACAGCTGACTGAGGTCTGGAAAAATACAGTAGTTTTATTTCAAGATAGTTTTTTTCTCACAGAAAAATTTCCACACAAATGAAAGCTGAAAAAGGTCCACCAAAACATGAATAAAATATYCACTTAATCTGCTTTCATTAAGAAAATTATATCATGATTTGAACTKCACCAGTTTTATTGTATTTTATGTATGACTGTGATTCCATAAAGGAAACCTGCTGATGTTGATTTGTTACCAAGGCACTTACCTAGATCATCACTTAAAATATGGGATAGCAGAGCGAGTATTTATGTGATGAAAAGAATAAGTTACATGTTACTAGCTATTTGAAAACAGTTTAGGGACAAAGAAAAGAAAAAGAAAGGGTGAGAAGGGTACATTTTGTTCCTAGTTGTGACTACCAGTGTGT
The DNA here is from genome assembly GCA_902810485.1 of Alauda arvensis. Lineage (NCBI taxonomy): Eukaryota > Metazoa > Chordata > Aves > Passeriformes > Alaudidae > Alauda > Alauda arvensis. The sequence goes on from CADDXX010000484.1 coordinate 105,447, forward strand.
GGAGATGTTGAGTCTATAACAAACTCCTGGGGGAATAAAAAAAAAGAAAGGGAAAAATGAAATTGAGGGAATGTTAAAAGCAAATTTTTATTTTTAGGACATCAGGAATACCACATTTTCAGATTATTCAGTTGCTGACCATGAGTAGCTTGGACCTAAATGAATTCTATTTATGTATGCATGTTTAAATACCTGTTAAAAATATACTCATTGTGAAGGTGATGGTAAGTAGCATTGGTTTCTAAATCCCTTCTGTTACACTGGAAGAAGTATTCTSTATKACATTCAGGTTAATTAGATCATTCCCTAAATACTATCCTGTAGAGAACTGTTGTTCTCATGAGCACATTAGAAACATTCTCTGAGCTGCAATATTTTGTAAAGGATAACTCCAAGGTGAAGTCAAACTGACTGAAGGCTCCCTCTGTTTCCTTTAGGCTCATCCTGCTTCCACAGGATATCTTTGTATAGAATATCCGRCACTCCATTGGGAAGCTGACTTTGTAGTTCAACCAGTGATGGCGTTTCATCTCAGAGAGTGGCTATTTCCTGAATGGAACTTGCAAAACTATTGAGAGAGGTACTTCTCCATGCTTCCCTGCACAGCCAGATTGTTATCACTGTCACACTTCTGCCGTGACTTCCCTGTGACTTCCCTATGACTCAAGAACCAGCAGCTAAATATGGCTTCCATTATTTTGCCGCGGGGTCACTGAGGACTCTCACAAGCTACTTTTGGAAACCATGTTCTTTGTTAACATTACTTTAAGAGGGGAAAAAATGTTCTCCACCCAGATGTGAGCTAAGCAAGGCAATGCTGCACAGGTTTTACTGCAATGTCAGGGTAAGGTAATTTTGGTCATTTCAGCCTGGTKCTGCCAAGCCTAGACTCAGTTCAAACCAGCTGAGTTGGGTGTTCTCTGTGAATTCTGTGCCAATATTTACCCAATAGAGAGTATCATGTWGACAGAGATATCATATCACTGAGATACTGTGAAATAACCACCCAGCTGTAACACAGTAAACCATTTGCATTGATATATCAATCCCCATGATCACAGTTTTGTGTTGGTTTTGATATTTGACTCATTTCAGTATTTTTCTAACAAAAAGGGCATTTATCAGTGAATTTATCTTATTTGATGAGACTTTTCTCCAATAGGAAAAGTTGAGATAACTAGTGCATTAAAAACACTGTGACATAAAATCTTGCATTTTTCATAGAGAAAACACAATGTATCTGAAGTGCTTCTTTTCCTGGTGGGAGACAGGGAACTTCCATAGATGAATCTAGGAAGAGATTATTATTCAGATCAAATTTAAATCCCAGAGGAAGGTCATTGCTCCAATGGTACATGTTAGCCACCCCATCTCCTGTCTGTCAACCAMACTTCAAGGTTTCACAGAAGATCAYTATTTTTTCCTCTTTCTCCTCTTGGATCTTCTCTCAAACTCTGTTGTTCTCTACAGATTTCAGTATTTTCTCTTTCAGATTGTCTAGGTCATTCACATAACCCAGTAAAATTCAGTGAAGGGATTTTTTTCAGTCTGTGCTGAACTGAACATTGCAGTTTTGTTCTGAAGCATACCTGTTACCTTGGTTGGGGTTTTTTTCTCCCAGTTACATCAGTTGTCTGAAAGAAAGTTATTTCCCTTCAAATCATGCTTTGCTAATGTAGTCACAACAATATGTTGTCTTCTMGTAGAATAGCAGAACTACTAATGAAAATGTTATCATTATTCTTAGCATGCCAGCCTTTATAAACACTTTATTTATTCTTGAGGGATTACTGTGTTTCCACAAGTTATTTAAAGAGCTTTGAGAAAAAAAAAACTTTATTGAGAAATGTTTTTTACACACATAATTTCAGTTAAAGCTGTAAAACTGTGAAATAGCAGATAATTTCATTCTGTAGACATGCTCAAATTTAATATATCAAAGAAATAGTAATTATTTGCCCCTTTAAGCTGTGTCTTAGTTTKCATCTCTCTGTAATTTGCAGCTACCTAGATTCAAACATCATCAACATCCCTGCAAAAATCTAGAGAAAATCTAGGTTAAATTCAGTTTTCTCAAAGCAGAATGTTGGTGTGGATCTCAGTTTTTGAGGGATTTTTACTTGCTCTTAGGAACAATAAGTAAAAAGCAGGATATGTCTGTGTTCTCTGCAGATTTAGTTGTAGTTCCTCCTGCTGAAAGAAGAGATTTTGGAAAGGACTACAAGGCAGCAGACTGGAGATCTCTGTATAAGGATGCCTTTTGCACTTTGGTATGAGAGGTAAAAATGTTTTCCAGCAGAAGTTTCTCTGTCAGGASCAGCACCCAACTGCTGCACACCCAGCCAGCCCTTCCTGATCCCATTGCATGTCAGCTCTCTGCAAAATCCATCAGGTTAATTTGTAGCAYTGCATGAATGCATTGTATTTGCCACAACCTTTCCTATGTTTCAGCTTTTCTCTCTTCATAGCTGAGGGAATATCTTGGGTTGATTCTTTTCATCCTCATACTAGATTGCTGATTACTTTTCACTGCACTTATTGGAGCATTTCCTGAGAAGGAGGAGGAAAAAGTGAGATGAGCAAATGGGAAAGTAAAGCATGACCCAAGGAACAGGYTATTACTGTCACCCTTTACCAAAGTTCACTGTAGCCAAAACAGGGTAATAAACTTTTATGGGAATTTTGCTTCTTCTCCTGCTCTTATATGTGAGCCTAAGCCATGGACTTTGGAACAATAACTGAGCACCCCTTATTGCACACACTACTCGTGTGCCATGAGATRTGTTTTGTGGCAGTGGATTCAAATATCTCCCTTGACATGTGCCAGAAGARTTTGTAACCTGTTTCTTAATTATTAAAATTCATCACCTATGAGTTAATGAACATATTTGAACAAAGTGTCTGATGCTTGATATGGTGAAATTTTAAATTTCTTTTTTGTGGAAATATTCCCAGTCATCTGTAATTACTTGTCAATAGGAAGACTTAGCCCAGAAATTATTCTATTCTGATCTGTTGCACAGACCTTACTTCCTCCTTCCCTCTCTTCCATCCTACGCCTCCTGCCATTTTTCTTAATTTTTAAGCAGCAGAAACCTGGCAATGAGTTGTAGCTCCTTTGGAATTTTTAATACAACTAACAAAAGGTTATCAGCAGGATTGGAGCTCTGGACATACAGTAGGTTTTCATCATTTTTTATCTCTTTTCTATCTAGATACATGAATATACATAAGGCAGGAAAAAATTTTGTTCAGTACCTTCTGGACTGCAGTATTGGAGAGTGTGTCTGCAGGAATATATCTGAAGTATGGTAAGCAATCTGGATTTTAGTTTTCCAAAGCTAATGRTGAACATTAGCATTCAAAGTAACAAAATTGATTTTTACTAGACACAAGGCACAGGAGAAGCTGACAAATTTTATCAAAGGCCTCTGGTTTTATTATAATATATCACTTCTTCCAGAGAAATTGTGTAATAATGGAACTGATTTAAACTGAACTTTAGTGACCACATCCAATATTTCAATTATTCAGGCAATAAATTTTATGGGACAATAATGTAGGATAGATAGAGAGATAGAGAGATAGAGAGATAGAGAGATAGAGAGATAGAGAGATAGAGAGATAGAGAGAGAGAGAGATAGATAGATAGATAGATAGATAGATAGATAGATAGATAGATAGATAGATAGATAAATAGATAGATAGATAGATAGATAGATAGATAGATAGATAGATAGATAGATAGATAGATAGATAGATAGATAGATAGATAGATGATATAGCAGGTGTAAGAGTTGTGCTGCTGAATGTCTACAGCACTCTGCTGGGAGGTAGCACTGTCAACACATTTTGGCAAGAAGGAAAGGAGTAAATATTAGAAATGCATATTAAATAGTATCTATTAAGTTCCAGAGACTAATGCATAATTAATTTAAGCCATAAAAATCTCATCATTGCCAAAAGAGTATTTGGGATGCTTTCAGATCTTTTTTTTTTTCTTTTTTTTTTCACAAAAAAAAAGAGGCAGGGCACTTGTGCTGGACTCCTGCAGTTTAGAGAATTATCTGAGTATGCATTTGGTACCCAGCACTCCTTGGGTTTGGCTGGGCAGTGCTGCTGATTTCACCATGAGGCAGACTGCAGAACATGGGAATAAAACAGAGCCACAGCTAGATCAACTGCAAGGGCAGCCAACAAGTTACCAGCCCTTTAGATATAGATTAAAAAAAACTAACCTGATGTTCCAAGTGACCTTCAGGCTGTACCTGTGAGTGTGAATATGGTTGATGGTGTGCATGTGATGCCCCTTAATGTTTTTTYAAAGCCTTGTTTACAGCTTTAGTTACAGTTACCATAAAGGAAAGCTGTGCAAGTTCACTTAGAACTGTAATTGTAATTAGAAGATCACATGCAAATCTTTTTGAGAATTATCTCTGGTTTCTGTCATGTAAATGACAACTGGTTTTGCCAATTACAATTTAACCAGATTAATATTCCATTAGAGAGAAAGCCACACAGCTTAGTCTAGTGATAGAAAGATTAGAAGCTGACCCGCATTTGCACTAATGTAATGAAATCAGTTATTTTCATTCTACCCAGTTTGGCATCTATCTTTGGGTTTGTGTTTTCACCTAGACCCTTATTCTCACAAATTTTCACTCTTTATCACGTACTCTCAAACCTTTTCCCCTGCCCTGTCTAACACTAGTGTGTTTCTTTCTCACTGAAGCTGGAGATTTTACAACAGAGACAATTTTGTTTAATAAATACATCAAAATAATTTCAACTTGTTAAGAGAGTGTTAAARCAAGGAATAGGTATATTAACTGATAACTCAGTCTATGGCAATTCTATAGTATAGTGAAATTTGCAACTGAATTGAACAAGGATGAGACTTAGAAAAATTCTATATTAGATTATTCTAGAAAGGGCTTCCTGGGGTCAGTATTTTTACACGGTTCTTTCAGCACTTTTTGGAAGCTTTTTGAGAAAWGACTTCTTGGAGGGAATCTGTTGGAAGGCCTCTGAAAATAAAGACCAGCAAAATGCAAACAGACGAAAGTGCAAAGCTCTCTTCTGAAATGACAAATAAAATGTGTTAATTGTGGCTGGATGTGCTAATTCCCCTTTTGTTCAACACTAGAGAATACTCATTCCAGCATCTGGTTTCTTCCTTCCATTGGCAGTGATAAAGAGGGAAAAGACATGCCAGGACCCTGTACCATCACCTGCTAGGCACTGTGGAACTCCATCTTAGAATTGTACTTTTGATAATCACTGTATTTGAACTTTACATGATGATCAAACAAAAAAGCAGATTTTCGTCAATGGAAAGAAGCATGTTTTACAAAATCATAGATACTTCTCAGTGAACTCTGTGAGATTAACGCTATGATTTTTCAAAGTTTCCTTCTGTGCCCTAAAGACCCACATAAGACCAAAAAGAACCTTATTTTTTGTAGGATTGCTGTTGTTTTGGGTTGTTGTTTTTTTAAAACAGTCTTTTTCTATTCTCAGACACACCAGTTTTGGTTTTGTTCTTAACCTTGTAGTTTAAATATGTTCTAAAGCATTTTATATCCTTCCCCCTCCCCTTCACACACACATACACACCTATTCCTGGTACTTCATGATGCTATTTTCAACCTTTTATAGCCCTTTATAGATAAATGAATCAAAGGCCATTGAAGTCTAGTCATTCAGCAAGGCAGGTTAAGAATGCATCTCATCCTGCTGCCTTCTAGCAAATTTAGCACACAAAGTTCAGTTGCAATTAGGAACTTCTTAGCTTGCAAAAAATCTTCAATGGCAATTTTGCAAGTGCAATTGCAAAGTGGTGTCACTACTGGCCAGAGTCTGAGTCTTTTAAGATTGTGGGTGAGCCCAAGAGATTGTAAACTGTGGTAGCCTTTTAGAGTTTCCTAACCAAAGGCTTTGGAGTTGCCAATGGGTTTTGGCAGAAGGAATTAAGACTGAGCTTTGAAGAGCAGGAAAAAATGGCAGGACACAGCCATGTCGTCTCATATTGCTTATAATTCATTAACAAAGCTTTTGAACAGTAATGGGATCCTTGCCTAGCACTGGTTTTGATGAGAATCTGATAGGACATAAAGCTATCAAAGTCAGGCTTCTTTAAAGATCACAGTTCATTGAGCAACTTAAAAGCTTTGGTAAAACAAAGCACATGCAGCTCTCTGTTCTGGTGTTCTGCACAAGATAAATTTACAATAGTCTCTGCAGAAATAATGGCTTATTATAACAGCTATTCACATCTAGTCTCTGGGCAAAACTGTAGCTAAAGTAAAATGCAATATGTTTTTTTTTTGTGGAGAGGAAACTTAACAATTAACTTTGTCAAGTCAGCTGGTTCAGAGCCTTATTAAAGGGAAGAGTGTATTCAATGTCCCACACATTGATCCTGAGGATGTGCATATGTTTGTCCTGACAGAAAGCTGAAAGTCTAGGAACCATGTGAAGCATGTGAGTCCTAAAACAGCATTGCTTTTACTTAAGTGGATGAAAATCTAAAAATAAACCATTTCCATAACACCTAAGACACAAAGCAGATGTTTGAATTCAGACCACAATATGGTACATGCAGATTRTAATTAATTGGCAAATAGTTAAAGGCCCAAACACCTCCTAAAATACGGTTTGTATTTTTATAACAACTATTACAATTATTGTAATAGTTTCATAATTAAACTATTGGAAAAAATGTGATGTATGTTAATAGATGTGCTAAACTGTGTTGCCTGTTTGTGACATATGAGAAGTCACCTGAGAGACTGGGAGYTAGTCATCTGCACTATCTGCTGTGGTGGCTCACACCTGCAGGGGTCTTCTTGAGGTCAGACTGAGATAATCAATTCCCATGATTAAAAGGGTAAGTGGCCAAATGGATGTGTTTGGTGCCCTGTAACTTTCAGACCTGCAGAGAGTTCCAACCAACAGCACCAGGTGAGTAATGAGGCGAGAAAGGCTGAACAGAAGCGTGCAAAGGTGAACTGYATGTGCAGGTATTGGGCTAGGGAAGCACTGAGTAATGTTCTGTTAGCTTTAGGAGGATCATACATCAGTTTGAGGGTACCCAGGATAGGCATTGCAATACAGATGGACTTGGGAGCACCTTGTGCTTTCACTGTTTCGGACTCTGCAGAGAAAGATCAGAGTTCTAATACAGAGTTGGTTTGCACAGTGTGGGTGCAGTTGCATCCTGTAGACCTTGCCWTGGGTCCTGTTACTGATATCCTATGTGACCATAAAACCTATTGCTTTCTGTGTTCCTATTGGAACTCTACTTTTTTTGCATACTTGTAACTCCAGTAGGAATTACAAGTAAATTAAAAAAAAAAGAAAAACTATCCTTTTGCTGAATGAAATCTGGAAAAATTAAATATGGTGTTCCAGGAAAGTGAGAAAACTGCATACACTTCTGCTCTACCAGTCAGGGTTCAGTATCATTTCTCTTTAAATCCCACAATGCTTATTTATAAGTCATTCAGAACAAGTCTAATTTTTCTGTCTTATATACAATTGGAATCCAAAGAGTCTCACACAACTCTAAAGACTTTAATTACATTAAAGACATTAACATTAAAGAATGTTGGGKTTTTTATTTCATTTACTTTTGTGCTACTCTATTATGGTTTTGTGCAGGTTTGGGCAAAAGTGTTGCATCAAAGTGTTTGCCACTGACAGTGGTAACTACAATCCTTTCATCTGGTACCTCTGAACATCAAAGTATGTGCCATTGTAGCCAGAAGGGAAAAACTGGTATCTGAATGGATGGCAATATTATGCATAAAATGGAGAAATAAAAGCTTTTTATTTTCTGCACCATTCTTTTAAAGCAATTTTGTTGCATTTAAAGTCCTCAGTCATTCTGGCATCTTTTGACTGTGTGTTCAGAATCTACAGTACTGCCCTTGTAGCTTTGCCATCGGTTTAACAGATGATATAGTTTCCACAAGAGCTGATTATCTTTTAGTTTCATGTCATCAGTTATAATCCAATAATATTGTTTCACATTCCAGAAGGTATTGTTTTACATACTCTTCTGCTGGAGGAAAGAACAAATATAAAACACAGAAAAGTCACCAAAATAGTAGCAGACTGCATCTTCTGGTAATCTGCCTGAAAGTCTGAGAGGAAAAGATTAGATCAAAAGGACTGGGAGACCAAACTACCTTTTCCCCTTTCTGTAGGGTGAACTAATCTCTGCAGGTCAAGGTTCAGCACAGTGGTTCAGCAGGAAGGAGTTGGTGATGGAGTGATAAGGCAGGCAATCAAAGTGTGAGATCTGAGCCTGCTAAGAAATGTGTGGTCATAAATGCAAACATCTAACAGAAAGAAAATAAATTATCTAYGTGCTCTTCAACATCAACAACACAAAGCAGTATTAAAAGTCTTTCCAGCACTTCTCCCTCAGCCAGATCTACTTCTGCCTTACTTTTTTGTGAATATACTGAGAGGAATTAACCATTTGTAATGAATATACTACCAGAAAAAAAGTTCAATCTCTATTGAAATCATTGGGTCAATTACAGTYTTTAGCAAAGGAAGGAGCATAAAAATAATAGAGAAAAATATTTAAATGTCAAATTATATTATTGTTATTAAAATATATTATCAATTTAGTATTAATAGAGATAAGCATAACAGAGGGAAATGTTAAATGCAGCATTTTAAACACAAGTCATCAAGCCAGAGAAAGCCTATAACTTGTATATGTCTCAAAAGAGACCCTAAAATTCTGGGCATCGTCAGCTATATTAAACTATAAAACACAACAGCCTAGAAAATTAAGGTGTTGTTTTAATATTTAAACTGAAATATATATTCAGTAAAATGAAAGGACAGATATATATCACACAAATCTTTTCAGTTTGAACATGAGCTTTWATTTAGAAACWAGTAACTGATGTACTGTGTGATGTGTCTAAAAAAGGCCTCCAGTTCAGGTATACACTGATTTTATCTAATAAACACCCTTGCCTTCTGCCTGCCCTCCTAAGCTTCCTCATTCTCTTAGAGGAACCTGAGCAATGCTGGGGTTGTGCCATGGGATGATATGATGAACCCAACAATCCCTGGTCACATAAGAAAACCTAGAGACTTTAATAAACAGAAAAACAAATGTAATGAAATTTCACATTTTTCTAGTGCCTTCTGAATTCCCTTCAAAAGCACAAGAAGATGTCAGAAAAATGATATATTTTTTTTTTGATGTATGAGAAGACAAATCTGGAGTTAAGAATTCAGTCTAAGGTAAGTATCACAGAGATAATATTTGAACTAATTTTTTTTAATGAGATGAACAGAGATTAGGTGGAAACAAGTGATTAACATTGGAGCCCCTTCAAAGAGGGGCAGAGGTGGTGCAAAGTTTTTGGGATTAGAAAGGAAAAATGTGTTGTTGAGAGTGAGGGAAGACTTGATGCCATAAAACATGTTTCTCACTCTAGCTGTGATGCTGCTATGGATGGAGATCCRACCTTGCTGCAGAACTACCTGTAGRGATTCTGCTCAGAGTAGTTTCAGTGGGCTATGAGACAACTTTCTGCTTTTGCAAAGGAGTTCAGGAACTGCTCAAAACACWGTAGTGAGAGAAGTACTCACCGGTGATACCCAACCACTTCACTMAATTCTAAATATAAATGTATTTGTGCTTTTGTTTCATGTGTAAAAAGAGCAACACACAATTCTGTACAGAAACAAGTAGCCTAAAGCTAATTCATACTCCTCCAGAAACACTCCATAGGCAAAGTCTCYCCTCCTCAGTATGACTTTACTCCAGTACTACCAAATAACTACCATTTGCCAAGGAGTTCATTCCTTTCTAGTCCAGGACTAACCTCATTGGCAGGTCAGAACAGAAACCACTTCAAACAGYACAGAGGTTTAAATAACAGCAGAAAAATTCTTGGATTTTGGATTAGCAATCACATGAGCAAGAAAACAGGAATTTGCAAGAGAGGCTGTTTTTTTGAAGATTATATTGGATTAGTATAAAGCAGGATGCAGGGTAGATTTGGGCTGTAGCACATAGCAGCAGATTTCAATGGACCTTTTACCTTTAGGATAAGAACAGACTGAGGTTCGCTTTGGGAAGAGGCAGTGCTCAGATCTCAGTTGTGATGAAACTAGGCTTGAGAAGAGCTGTGGGATGAGGGAAATAAGAAGAGGCATGTTTTCTTCTGTGATCTTCACTTATCTTGCTGAGGTATCATACAAGCCTTAGTGCCCTCCTGTACTCCCTCTTCTAACGGTGCTTCAGGAAGCTGGATGAATTAAAGCCCTTGTTACTGCAAAAGAAAGGCATGACATTTTTCTATTAGACTTTATAGACCTAAAACTGGCAAAGGGGATGAACATTWGCAAAATATTCAGGAAAATCCCAGTCACAAACTGCAAAATATTTTATGTTTTTCTGATTTACTTGCAATCCGAGTACTAAGTTAAGGTCTTTGAAAAGTGTGATTTTTGGTTCTCTGTTTTCMTTAGAGTATATTCACTGGATTATTTTAAAAGGCAAAGGACTTATGAAATGAATATTTGGTTGTTACTTCCACATAATTTGTCAGTCTTGAAAACCTTTCTTCATACTGAAGAACAAACCTAATTCACTACTTTGATTGCASTGTATGAGTTGTTAACCCTTATCTTTTTTCTCTATTTAGACTTCCAYAGTTTCACCACTGCCACGTGCCTCCTACACTATTTCAGGAGTACAAAATGTATAATTAACTGTAAACATGAGACCTCACCGATTTGACAATATATTCTTCTTTCAGATCAGGACCCTAAAAGCCTAATCAAGGCAAGTATATGAAAAYGAGGATTTGAAGCAGAGCAAAGCTCTGTAAACAGAGACTGGTACAAACCAATRTTCTCATAAATTCTATGACATTTATTCTGTATTGAATTACTTGTTTATTTTATGAAGTCCAGTTTCAGGACATCATTGGAAGATTGTCATCACGGGCAAAAGTGAGAAGATTATAAACTGTGTGAAAGAAGGGGAATTAAAAAGGGTGTTGTAATACCAGTAAAAGTGAATTTCTTATTTTGCATGTGATCTGATGGGAAATATTCAATAGAAACATCACCAATAGCAGAAACTGATAATATGAGTTTGAATGTGAAAATATGTCATAATATATTCATGAAGGTGAAACACCTCCCACGCATTTGGAGTAGCATTAATTATGCCTTCCAAAGCAGAACAATCCCTTATGGGCTGCCAGACATTTAACAGATCATTGTCAGAGTCAGTTCTACAGCTGCCTACTTTTGCTGAGGTATTACAAAATAAGACATCAGCTTGGCAACAGATATCTGCAGTGCCAACACTAGAAAGGACAAAACTTAACAGAGGTATGACAGAAAAGCACAACTGTGACTCCCAGAAACAAAAGAGTGAAAGAACTGAGTCTCACATTCCCAAGCAAGAACATCTTATAGAGTAGCTACAATAATACTAGAGCTTCCCCTAGCTCTCTGCCCTACCCTTTTCTTGCATTTATTTTAATCCCTTCTGCATGGATGGCTCAGATGCTCATGCAAAATAATTTAGCCAATAAAATTAACAGTTTTGTTTCCTTAGGTATCCTGAAATTTGTTCCAGTGCACCATTATGAACCCATCTGCAAAAGGCAGTGGCAATGAAGAGGAACTTTACCTAACCTAGGGAAAGGACTTATTGGGAGAGGATCAGCAGTGAGGAGCTCCAACCACCCCAAAGCAAACCAGTCCCTCTCCAGAGAGTTTTCAAGACRTGTTGAGCAGGTCAATGTCAAGGGAAACAATGGCACGGAGGGAAAACTTTAACATTGCAAAAGATGTCTTGCTTTATAAAGAAAGAATTGAAAGATGCAAAAGGAAAACTAAGGTTAACTCCCACTGAAAATCTGTGACTGCTTAAATCATTGATTAAATTCCAGATAGGGGAAAGGTGTATTTCTGCCATCTTAAAACTGGTCCTAGTAAATCTCATATCTGTTTTGATTTTTTCAATGTCTGAACTGTCCATAATGCTCCATGAGTGCCTGAACTGTACAGCTGATATCCATGTGTTCACTATTCTTTGCCAGATTAAAAAAGAAACAACAAAAGAAAAGAAACCTTCCGCTATTCAGTGCAATGCCCAGGCATTTCTGTATCTGTCATTTGGGGGTGAACAGGCTTCCCCCTCAGCAAGCTTGTGCCCTCATTGCCTTGATCTGGGAGTGCTGGGGTGGGGAGGGCAAGGCTGGCAGTGGATGCCACACAGAGCAATGTGTTATTTCCAAACACAGAATAGGCAAACTCCTGGTGCATGAATCAGCTGGAGACAGGTGACAGCAGGAAGCTGGAAAGTTCTCCCAGCTTGGCAGACACCAAGTGCCATGTTACAGCTCACTCTCTACCACCCCACTATTCCTGAGAAGAAGTCTGAGAAATGTATTTTGGAAGACTGGTGGGGTGGGTTACCTCCTTGAAGAGGCATGAATATTCATGAGTCAGGTCAGAAGGGACAGACCATGCTGAAGCCAAATTCAGAATAATGCATGGTAGAGACATCTTGTGGGAGTCTGCTATGAAGGACTCACCCATGCAAGCAATATATTCCTGATATGAAATCTCAGGGACTTGGATRTCACCTCAAGAAAATTCTTCCCCAACTTTTGTGGTGCCCCATACCACAGCAGTTCCATGGATGGTAAAACAGCTGTGCTTTCTGAAGGAAGCCTGTGTACTTTCTGGTGCTTCAGTTATTGTACATCTTGTTCATGTTCTTCCTTGCTAAAATAGACTAAAACACTTCAAACACTTTCTTTTGCAGAAGAATTTATTGTAAAAATGTAGTAAAAATGTAGTAATATCCAATACCTGTAGTTAATAGGCTTGGGAATCACAAAACACAGTGAAAGATGGGGGTTGAATAAAGGAACTGAGAAAATAATGCAACAATAGAATTGTCAGGTTTTGCTTAGTGAGTAGCTCTCTTGGCTTGCCACCAAAGCTGTTATTTCTGKGTCTCTGCAGACGGAGGTGACATGCACTGTGGATCTTGCGTGTCATCCTGCCTAGACTTAGCAGGAGGCTCTGCACTGATTCATGCCTGTGAGAATCTAGATCTATTTTTATTTCCTTTGGATAAAATCTAGAGAAGCTAATGTGTCTATGAGAGTCATAGAGGTCGTAGCAAATAAGAAATATGATACAGTTATTAGTTCTCTCTTTTTTTTTTCTTAGCCAAAATGTACATCTCCACAGRATATGAACATGTGGAACTTAAATTTCATGGTTACTGGAAAKTCAAATTTAGAAATCAATGGAAACTTCAAAGGAAATGCTCCCACTAAGAACTGATTTTATCAGTGAATTAAACCTAAATGGTTTGGTTAGTTTCAAAATTCAAGTTGTAGCAGAATCCTTCCTAAGAGTAAAGCATCATGGACAGAATACCTGTAAGTTTCCATAAGAGAATGCATTGGCTGTTCTGAAAGATAAATAAAATGTTCTTTCCTTGAAAGCACCAACCTTCATTTGTGCCATGTCTTGCAACACACAAGATGTAAGTCTGCATCTCAAGCTGTAGTKCACCAAAAAAAATGGAGTATATGCCTGCAAAACCAAAGAAATTCATCAAATTGAGGTAATTATACCTATTCCAGAAAGTGTGGGCATTGTTGGGTGGGAAATGCTGTGCYTAGAAGAAAAGACTGGGTGTTTTCTTAGCTTAACCTTAAGCACTTGATCTGTTTTGAGACATAGAACAACACTTGGGTAAATTAACTGGAGAACATATTTAGACAAAGTGCTAACAGCCTTAATAATGCCAGGTTAGCAGAGCTGGGTGGCATTTATAGCTCTACCCAAGCTTTATCTGTGCATCAAGTTCTCTCTTTAGGCAGTTATGAAAGGACACACATCATACAGTGCTTCTTACTCTTCTAGAAATGCATACAGATGACAGTTCACAAAAGTTTGCTGTAGAACAGAAGATTTCATGGATTAACAGGCATCATATAATGTAAACATTCTGTTTTAAAAGACTAAGCAATGTGATCAGGTAGAAAGAGAACTCTGTAGTATTTGAGTCTGTACTGAAGAGCAAAAATACTTTATTAGCTCTTTGATACATAATTATCTAGGAGAGAAATGAAACTGAAGGATGAAATATTAGAGTCACCTTTGGCTTATGTTGAAATCCCTCACCATAAACAAGTGGTGTACAGGTGGCAGATTTATAAAGCAAAATTATTTTTAGAAAAAGAAATTTAATAAAGTATCTTAATYTGAGTTGCTTGAAAAGTGTGCAAAGGCTCATTTAGCAATATAAAAATCTCGAGTGCATACATATGCACTCAATTTTATTTGTCCAGGTGAAGAATGAATTGCCTTCCTTATGAAGAAAGCAATATTCCTGAGGGGAAAAGAAATTATTAAATATAGAATGAAACAAAAGCTGATWAAATGAAAAATATTTTTCTGTATCCTTTATATGACTTTAAAGCAGTACCTTTTTTCAATGTAACATGTCGCATCAAGCCATAAGCATGATGGCCAGGGTAGTAGTTAGTTTAAAATTTTTACTTAGTGTTTTTTTTATCCGACAGACAATTCTGAGTTGATTCTTTCAGACTCTAAATGAAGGACAAAATCTAACCTTGAGCAATGTCCCATTCCTTAGGCTTTTGTTCTGTCTTTCRCTCTGTTATGTACTCAACAACCGAGGGAGGAGATTCTGTTTGTTTTGGTTTGTATTGTTTTGGGGTTTTGTAGGGGTTTTGTTGGAGTTTTTAAAGTTTTTTAATCTGGGGATGAAGACCATCCCTAGGAAACAGATGTSTCTCCCTTCTGTGAGATGGAAGTAAAAGTGAATATATGATTATGTAACCACTTTTAGTTTTTTTGAGTTAAAAGCCAGCAGAGGGGAGCTGTCTTTCTGTGCTTCCCTTTGCTCCCTGCTATGGAAGGATAGAAAGAGACATTGTAAGTCAAGAACTGCTAACACTGTAGGCCTYCAACAGACTATAACATACACTGAATAGCACCATGCAGCACTCTGCTTGAAAGCCAGCTGTACACACTGCTTCAATGAGAGGGTAAAACTGCAGGACTGTGWTTTCAGCAACTAAAGATATCTCCTGCCTTAACAGTATAGCCAGTATATTGAAATTTCCTAATGCCATTTACAAGGAATTGCAACAGCATGGAATCTACTATGTTAGAGCATGTTACRTGCCTGTGTGAGTTTATGTGTCTTCTCTGACAAAAACTTTGGAGGAAATTCTTCAGGCAAAGTCTGAGGGGGAATAAACATTTCTATCTACCTTTAACCAACATAGCTTGGTTTTATAACTGATTAATGTGGACTACAAGAATTTTTTCTTTTTTTTTTTTTAATAAAGCAGCTGTGTTTCTTTTTTCTAAGGTAATAGATTATATTTCCTACTTTAATAGAGTGAACTCATTAGCTATAAAAATGTCTAATGCTTTAAAACTTGCTGTCTTTCGTGTCTTTTCCCACTAGCTTTAGGCAGACATGAACATGTAACACCCCTCATTCAAATAAATTTAATGTTATGACATAAAGTGACAGAAGTGTGTAAATCCCAAGGTAGTTTTTTGTCTCAGCCTCCTCTTTCATATTGCCAAGATATGAAATAAAAGAAGATTCCTTACTCACAGTGTTTAGAATCAAAAGTTAACATAAAGAGAAGTCGAAAGAGTTTTAATACTTCTATTTTTATTTTTCACCTTGAAACTGCATGAATAATCCTAGCACACTGTTTCAGGATACTTAGAGGGACAGAAATTATTGTGATTAAGATGACGGAGTGGGTTCTTAAGTGTTACTTGGAGAAARGTCTCTGACAGAGGTGTCATTTTAAAATGGTGGCAAAGTAACCAAACAATAAAAATACACCAAAACCAGAAAGAAAGCAGAAGAAGAAATGTATGCCTTTTTAATCTCTTCAATTACWTTTTGTGTTGTTAATATCATGACATGGATAATCTTTGTTGTACTTAAAATGTATTTTTTGAACTCTGTAAGCAAATTCCTTTTTCTAACATCACCACAGAGAAGATCATTCTATTGTTCATCCTATTGTAAGATAARTGCAGAGATGAATAGCAGAAATAAATCACTACTTTACAAGAAGCATAATTTCTAGACCCCAATTATATCCAGAAATACCATTCCCCAAAAGAATGCTCAAACTCWAATGTGTCACTGAAGGAATAAAGTACATTTGTGTAGAGGCTGGGCTGTGATATTTACCCTTGACATTTCCRTGGTAAATTGAGTTGGAATATATTTCCAAGGTAAGGTAGCATTTCAGTTCTGTTTGATGTGTAAACATATTGACATAAAACATAGCCACTTCAGTTTTAGGCAAATTCTACGTCCTAGAGTCTGTCTGGGACTGCAGGAAATGAGTTGTACAGAAATTCACAGCTCCTMAATACAGTGCATGKGCAGAGTTTGGGGTTAGACAAGCASGTTACAAATGCTASTGAATAGTAAAGGAGAAGGACAGGTTTTTACCACCTTGGGATCTAAAATCAAGCTATATCTGCACTGAAAATTAGAGGGACACTTTTCAAAGTTGAAAACTGAAAGGAAAAGCTAGATGTTTTAGTGACTAATTGATGCTAGGCCTTTGTAATTTATTTTTATCACAGGAAGAATTAGCATAAGACACTGGATAGGAAAGGTCCTTGGGAGGATTTGGAATGAGATACCCAGCAAAACTCTGGTCCCAGCTAGACAACTTGCTTACCTCAGCTTTGCAGATCTTCCCAAGTTTAAAGCTAATTATAACCTTGTCAAAATGCAAGAAATTAAATCAAGACTTTAGATTGACTGCCAGAGCAATTAAATCCCTGAAAATGCTTATGGCAGCAGTTTTTCTCAAACTCATCTTCCCAGCAGACATTATCAAAGAGAGATGATRTATCCAAGTTCATTTAAAARAAGGCTGKTTATAACACWCATAATGATACAAGATGCACAAACAGTTCAAATTTTAAAATATTTGTTTCTCTGGATAAGGTACCTACCACCTCTCTGGTTCCTCTTTAATAAGTTCCCTCTAGTCTGAATAACATCACCTCTGACCTTTTGTCCTTTTCTTCTGAAATGTTTGATATYTCCTAGATTTGTACTGGGAGTCTTTGACTTGCTCTTGCCAAGTACCTGGAAAAGTAGAAGAGAAGTAGGACAAAGCCTCACACAGTTTGAAATGCTCAGAAGTCTTCATTCAGTCTCAGTTAAGGACAGGAAAGTTTTGGAGGATTGAAGCTGATCCTTGACCTGAGTACAGCATGTTAGTCCTCAGCAAAGGAGCGTATGTGTCCCTTTCTCTCCCCATTCCCAGCAGAGTGCCCCATGATGGAGCTGCTCTACCCCACACTATCCTAGGCTAGCAGGGTCTGTGTGAGGTGGTGTGTGCTGCTGCAGTTTCATCTAAACATAGAAATAATGTGGTTTGTGAGGAGACTGTGAAAAAAAATATGGTTCTGTAAAATGGCCATGCCTAAGGAGAGAGTAGAGGTGGTTGCTCAGGCTGCCTGTCCCCATTCATCAGTACTGAGGCTTTGTGATGACACTTCAGCATGACTGTGCAAGGTGGTAGCCTACATTTAAAGTGCAAAGGATGCCCTTTTTGCCTCTCCTCTTATGGAATTGGCAGATGCCTATTCCTAACAGAAGGATCAGTCTTGAGCTAATGAGGTGACTAATGACAGTTCTGGGGAAGCTGCTCTGGCTAGAGAGGAGAAAGGAAGGCTGAGGACATGTGTTTGCCCTTACCCTACTGACCATCTCAAAGTGGGTTACACCAGACAAGCCACCTGGAAGGACCAGATGCAGCACAGTGAGCTGCAGCTCYGACTGGGCCAGAGCTGTTCATCAGATCTAGGCACTAACTCTATTCACAAACTCATTTCCAGAGCTCTGTGTTCATGATAATAAAAAAAAAAAACCAAAAAAAAACCCAAAAAACCCAAACATTAAAGGAATAGTTCAATACACAAAGCAAACACAGGGCAGCAGTGGCACCATATCCTGCTGGGATGACCCCTCTCTGTGGAGGAGGAAGCCACGAGGCGGCACTGGAGCATCACTTCCCTGYGGGGAGCTGTGAAGGTGCAAATGGGGCCAAAAAACTTCTAACCTCTTTCCCACTGTCATGGGCAAGGTTTGCAGTTGAGGTGGAATCTGTATGCACTGGTATATGATTCTTCACTAGACATAAAAATGAGCCAAACTCCAAAGCACTGAGCACTTGAAGTGGCATGGGTTTTTCTCTTTTTTTAATGATTGCAAATGTTTCTGTYTGATGGAACCCTTGGCAGCCCCAAGGAAAGTTGTTTTAAGATCCTTGCATCTAGACCACAATCAGAAACTCCAGGATATGCTTTGACTATGCCTGTGCCTATGCATCCTCAATTCAAATCCCACAACAGACATGTTCATACAAGTTTTTAAAGGGTTTGCAGTGACTCACCAGCACTTTCTGTGCTCAGCAGGATAGAAATTCAGACCCTTCAGAGGATTTTCTTTATACGGTTTATGAAAAATACGGAGAACAGCAAACACCTCTGTGATACATTTGTTGATGGAACATTGTTCKCTTACTGACTGGAGCTTGAATTAAACCCGATTACTGAACTAAATGCACATTTTGTATTTGTCAGTTTTTAATAATGAATGCCTTCATCTCTCCTAATATTAAAACAAATGAGACAAATTCACCATTGTGAAAATTCAAGCCTTTACTTGAAAACAACAAAGATCAAATACTCCAAAGGGTGGACTCCAAATGAGAAAACAATGAAGACATACTTCAGAAGGAGTAGGTAGAACATCAGTCCTTCCAAACTAAATTAATCACATGATTTTTTGATTTAAATTGAAATGATGAAGAACAACTTATGTACATTTCTTGAATGGTTTAACTTATCATATAAAATAATAATCAAATAAACAAATTCCAGAAGCTGGACAAGAAAGAAAAGAAAAGAAAAGAAAAGAAAAGAAAAGAAAAGAAAA
>CADDXX010000484.1:124682-158534 GCA_902810485.1 Alauda arvensis
AGAAAGAATTACCCATGTGTTGAAGCCTGAGCAGACATGCACATAACCTCTGCAGTGCCTGTGCTTTCAGGGGCCTCAAAAAAGCTGCATGTCCCAGTAAATCCACAACAGTGACAAGTCTTAGTGATTCATCATTCTTATGCTTTAAAGAACAGAGAATACCTTTATCAACTTTCTTTGGCATCAGTTAATGCTTGTGAGCAAATTCTCTCATTTTTCTTTCCATTTCTCTTTCTTTCTTTCTTTCTTTCTTGACAGGTTGGTATGAAGTGGTGAGCAGCCCTCAACTACTTTTAGAGTGGAGAGAGTGACAGTCAGAGCAGCACTGCCTTTGCGTAAAATTGCCTTTAATACAAGCTGGATTTCAGTTTGTGAAACTATATCTTTTTTAATAAAAGATTGCCTGCCAGSTAACACTCATACTTTCATGTATAATGCATGGTAGAAATAAGGCCTTTCTTCATGTTCCCTCCAATTTTAAAAACAGCTATTAAGTCAGTCAGTCCTGGAACAAGGGATTAAAGRGAAATTGTGTGGGCAGAAAGAGCCTATGAAATGTGTTGATTAACAATCTTAGTGAGTTCTGTCCATGGAACTGGGTCTGGCCTTGTCACACCAGGATAATGTACAGAGAGTTCAGTCACCAGCCATTTCACCCTTAACTGTGGCTACTGATATTTTAATCATTGCTGCTAATTATGGCTTTGCATTATGTTTATCAGCCCATGATAARTGGAATAAACAGGCTGCATTCCCTTTCATGAGCCCTCATAGAGCCATCAGAAGTAACTTTCAATTGCCAGTGGTCTGAAAAAGATCAAAGCAAAGTCCTAGAAGCAACGGAAGGTAAGTGCTATGATCCTTCCTCAAACACAGCTCCTTTGTATGGGTTTGAGATTCCTACAGTCAATTCTACTTTTTCCAGCTGTCCACTGAGCCATTCCTTCCAGAGTAAAGACTGAAAATCCAAAGCCAACACACCAGTGCTGTGCTTGAAAGGACAGATCTAGGTCAGTGGGGAAAAAAAAGACTTTTACATGTATACATATTTTTCTGTCCAACAAGGATCTTCAAAGAGCTGTGGAAGGCAGAAAAAGAAGTGCAGAGATCATGAAAAAGGAGATTATGAATCTTTCTTTGGACCTGCATCTGACTTGCTCTGAGGGAAGCAGTAATGTGGTTATTTTGTTTGGCACAGAAGTTCTCAACCTCTTTTGTACCTGGAGCCCCTTCTCCTGCCTTGCAAGGTTAAATACCAACATGACCAGGARGGTCTAATTATAATCAAGCTCCTTTTAATCTGGAGAACCAGATTTTCATCTTGAATCAGTTTTCCTTATTATTTGTAACATTTTGGTTTTGTACAATATTGTGGATCTGAATGACTCCTTACAAGGTCAAGATTCCTCTATGTCACACATTATTTGTCTGGCAAAGAGCCAAAATGTAGGAGGGCTGTCATTTTGCTGCTCATAGGAATGCTGTGGATTCTTATCTGAAATCTTTCCTTGTTCCCCTTTGTAAACTCAGACTCTTGACAAGCAAGCAAGTAAACTGCAGGTATGGGAGTAGTCATGTTTAGCTAGGAGCTTCTTGGTGATTCCCACCAGGAACTGTTCTGTGCTGCAGCTGCTGCAGTACTGACAACATAAATAATGTGCATTTTAGCTTATTGGAATGGGGTTATTATAYAAGAACAGGTTGTGAGAAAAATAGAGCTGGTAGATGTCAAGGAGTACTCTCCCAAGAAAAGTATTTGAACACACAGAAGAAATGGCTGTGGTCTACAGAAAGCCAAGGATAGACAGTGAGGCCAAATATGTCTCCTGAGAGATCAGAGTCTGGATTAGAAATGTTTATGGAGCTGAAACAGCTGGGAGAAGAAAAGCTGAGTGRGGAGGTTGCTGTCAGCTGTGTGTCACTTTCTGCAGAGAGCAAAACCCCAGAGCTGCTTCTGGGGAGGAACTGAACAGCACACTGTACACAGAGTGGGGTGGGAAAATACAGGAGAAATGCTGGATCATTGATTTGAACTGCAAATGGCCAAAATGGATTAACAGAGTGCTGAGTTTTCCACAGGCCCTGGACTGACAATTGCAGGAGCTATTACAAARCCAATAAGTGCTGACCCTTCAGGCTGGTTGGGAAGGAGGCTGCCTGTACCATAACCAAGTGCACCCTCCAAGGCACTGGGAGGCATTYAATGACAGAGCAAGCTGCTGTAGAAGCAGTTATCAGTGCTGGGRTGAGTAGTAAGACAGCACAGGTTTTCATTGTGCAGGTACTGCTCTAGGTGCTGATGGAATATTCTTTGTTTCTTGGATTTTTCTGTCATCCCATCAAAAGCATGYGCTATGTGCATTCTTAGTCAAGGGCTTTATATAGGATAATTTTAAATTAAATTGAAAATGTTAAGCACTACAAACTAGTGCATAGGATATCAAAGCCTTGAGTTCAGAATGCACATGTTAATGCATACTTTAGGCAGTGAAGTACTTGGGATTTTATTTCACTGCCAAAAAACACTGTTAAAACAAACATCTGTGGGCTTAGCAGTAAGGTAAGAATCAATATTAGAAATATGTCAATTCAACATAGTAATGAAAAAGAGGCATRATTAAAACCCTCTCAGAATGCTTGGTTTGTTTTTGTTTTCTCTGTCATCTCTGCACTTACATTGTCATCTCTGCACTTCTACTGCAGTAYTTATGTTAAGTGTCTTACCTGTCTATTATTTCTGGAAGTTTCAGTCAGTAACAATAGGTTACTAGAAGCCTTTAAATGATACTTTCCCCTCCACTCGATAAAGGGGAAAATTTTATCCACAGGCAAATATTCCAGCTTTGTCAAGCYAAATCACGATTTCTGGATCATGGCATAGCACACAACATATGTCACTTGTTTTGGAGTGAAATGCCACTATGCAGAACTTYGCACTTAACTGTCTTCTGCAGTAGCAGTAGATGGCAAGGTCTATTTTAGGTGAATGCTGAAAAATGAAGGAGATGCCTCACAAGCTTAAGACTGCAAAGGAAGGCTTGGCACAATCCTCACAGAAGGACCAGCTGTTCATAAAATATTTTATCCTTAGATGACTTGTGAAAGTCTGTTTACCTACAGATGGATTTGTGGTGTCTCATATTYTGACAGATGATCAATAATGGATTTTGTAGCAATAAATGCAGACTGATTATTCCAGTGTCAGCTGAGATGCCTTAGGGCATTTGAGACATCAACAGTACTAGCTGTGTCCCACAAGTCTTTCAGAAAACTCATGCCCTTCTTGAAGAACAGCTGAAGGCCAGGTGAGAAATCCTAGGGATCCTTAATGATAAAATACTATCTTTGRGCAAATTAACTATGCACAGAGGTATCATTATTAACAATATTGTGTATTTTTGCTGCAGGAAGGTATTATGCAAAGACATTCTTGTGAGTGTGAAGAAGGTAGAGTAACATTAAATTCTTATCTATTAGGTAATTCTGAATAGAGGTTGAGATCTACAGATAATGAATCAAAAATCTGTGTTACAAATATAAAACTGCTTTTCTTTTGTCTATAGTGGAGGAGAAAATCCCAAATTTATAATGCAGCACATGCTGTTGTCTTTCTGCTTGGGTTCTTCTCTGTATACAGTAAGTCTCAATGTCCCTCAGCTTTTTAATATTTCATCATGCTGAGTTCAAGCAGACTCAAGTGAATGGCTTTGCAGGCTCTGGAGTGCTGCTCCTTTCAGGATAACATTTACTGGCATGGCAGGTCTCCAAGGCTGCTCCCTGAGTAATGTGGAGAGCAGGTTCTGTGCAACCTGAATTGGTTTAGCTGTAGTAAAAGCATTCATATCAAAGAGCAAACATTGTTGAAAGTCCATATTCTGGATTACCTACTGGATAACTTGTTCAAAGGCTGTATTGGGAGGCACCTGCTGTTTGAGCACATCCCAGAATTAAAACCCTCCATGTACTCTGACAGTAATGATAGCCTGTCCTGCTCTACATTTTACATCTATAAGACTTTTTCTAGGTGGTCCTAAAGTGCTCATTCCTGTGTATCTTCACCAGTGTATTTAACATTGTYGGGTATCTAACTGAACTCAAGTGGAAAAGACAAAATGGTCTCTAGAAACCATTAAGGCTGGGTAAAATTTCAGCAGGAGATGCTTTGTCAATCTAATCCTCATTTACTTGCAAGGAAAAACTCAGAGAGCAAAAAGTTTGGTAAGTTTGCCTAACCAGCATTGAGGCAGCTGCTGTCTTATTTGGGACATGAGGTCTCCTGAGCAAGGTCATACTTTCTCCAGCTGCTTTTTGTTTATCCACAGAAAAGAAATACATATTTTTTACACAAATAGGAGCTAAACATAATTTCTAGGGTCTGTGAAAAAACGTGTCAGCTTAGTAGACAGAGCAATAGGAGATCTTCTGGATACTTTGCAATCTGTCTCCAKCTAGTCTTTGGATGGCAGTTGTTTCACCTCTTTAATCTTGTTTATAACAAATGACACAAATAAATACATWTTGAGAACATTAATATATCAGAATAAAGTATTACAGACATAGCAGAATTTAAGAAACTTACATGTTATTATAAAACAAACTAAATGGAAAAACTGTAAGCCATCTTGAAGTTTCCAGACTCAAGTGCTTTTTGGTGACATTATTTGTTTGGATGCCAGCTCTGCTCCTCAGGAGTTATTGTGCCCAGCAGTGTAGTTGATAAGCTGAGTAATGCATCTGAAGRAAGACCAGATGGCTAAAGTTTGCCCTTTATTTCTTTCTAAAGCAATATATGGCCTAAAAATAGATTAGAAACAGTGGTAGAAGTGTAAATAAGTCCTTTTTTGGCAYAAACTACTCCAGCCATGACAATTTTCCAGCCTTTTGTATTATTCTTTGCCCCTTGTGTGTGTTTCTGTCAAAGTAAAATGTGAGGTATGGGGAAAGGATCGATGATTGTGCTAGTCAACTAACAAAGAAGTAGAAAAGAAACTGCTTTTGTGGCATTAATGGAGAAATTAAGTGTAGCCACAAAAGAAGCCCCTGGATTTAAAGACTGTGTTCAAGGCAGTGTTCAAGGTSAGGTTGGATGGGGCTTTGAGCAATCTAACATAGTGGAGGATWTCCCTGTGGATGCCAGAGGAGGGACTAGGTGATCTTTGAAGGTCCCTTCTGACCCAAATCACTCCATGATCCTGTGATTCATGCGTAAATCTATAGCTGGGGGCTGGTACTCCAAATGTTCAGCCTTTCTTGCAAAGAAATTAATATTGTAGTCAGTGGGAAAATCCTTTTGTGCACTCATGGGATGTAGATCCAGAGCAGCTAYGTTGCTTTTCACAGAGGAAGAATAGCAATACAATTTGGGGCAATCAGTTATCAGAATTTGGGATTGCCCTTTAAACACAGCTTATTGATTAACGAAGCTATTTCTGTACCACTTGCTTCATGCATTTGAAAAATTAAAAATAGGTTAAGAGAATCAATGCAATTTATTGTCTGCTTCCTAAGGATTGATGGCCAGGATTTAATTTGACAGTAATCTACATTAGAATAAGATTTTACTATAAGATTAGTTCTACTGAGCCCCTTTACTATCATGGTTACTTTAATTAAATAYCAAGAAATCTCTTGGGGAAAAATGTTACATTGCAACTAAGCACTACTGTCATTGCTGCTATTATTTACATTGTGYCTTGGTTTTTAATAACAAAAATCCATACAAATCACAAAGGAGATGCTTGCTCTGCTATTGCATTTGCTGGAAACTTTTAGATAGAATAACACAACAGTGCATGTATTATTGCAGCTTAGTAGGTCATCCTTCCCTTTTGGTTCCTATGTTGTATTTTACATTTTCAGCCTGCTTTCAGAATAKTTATTGTATAGACAAAGCAGACCTAATTTTACAGACCTTCATATTGTTTATTTTTAAACTTTCCCTTTGGAAATTCCCAGGATTTAGCCAGAGTTTCCAGGGCATTCAGTAACTCTTCCCTTTCTGACAACACAATGAACATTAGTTGAACTATCAGTATTTTTCCATTCTGACTAGCAATCACTATCATATTACACATTCTTATATAAATATTTCTTTTAGTTCTGTTGATAAAAAGTCAGAAATGAAAAAGCAGAAGTGTTTCCATTGCAGTCTCTCCCTGTAAATGCAACTGTAAGAAGATTTCCCTGCAATCATGGTGATTTTTACAGTGACATAGAAAACTGACCATGTGAAACTCATAGAAGTTCTATTTCTTCCAAAGATCTCTGAAGGATGATATAGTAAATGTCTTTTTAGAAATCTTTCAGACCTGACTTCTCTTCGTGCTTCAGAATCAAGAAGAATCGTGGAGGGCCCCCAGTCATAATTGAAGTAAGGTGTCCACAGGCACCAAAAAAAACCTTAGACTGTAAAATCTAAAAAGTTCAGTTCTTTCAGTACTGTTCCATGTCAAGCCAGTAGTGAGATAGAATGAGCAAATACAGAATTGTTCAAACAACCCAGCTACTTTGAAAACTTAATTTTTACGGTCAGTGGAGATATTTATATCACATGGGCGCTTTATGATTCAATATCTTATGGTAAATTTTGCTTGGAGCCCAGAGAATCATGCAAACAATATCATTGATCCTGTAATCAGATTAAGGGCTGACTCTTAAACTGATGGGAAGCCTCAAATCTTTTAATTAAATTCTGAGTGTAGACTGTTCTGATAGACAAATGACCTCTAACCAATACAAAGCTGGAATWGTATCTCTCACTAGAAATGCTATCCTTTAATTTAAAGTGCCTAATTATATGCTTTCAACTACTGCTTTCCTCTGATTGTTTGAGATCAAGTGTTCAAGGCCTCCCTGCTGTCTCTGTKCTTGACTGGTCTATTTGATGTCTGCTTGCCTACTACCCAGGGAGAACCTGCAACTCTCAAAGTGAAGAATTCATTGTGATTATACACAGTGCATAGAATCCCAGGGTGCCAGTGTTGCTCAAAAATACCTCTGATTTCTATGGTGAAGCAAAGGGTGAAGATTAAAATATATTTTTAAAAAATTGCAATAGTATCCAACTTTTAACTATTCTAAGAAAAAACCATAGTACTTTTTTTTGCTTTCTTAAAGATTAATATACTAACAGAAAGAGCTGCCACTGGAGGCAACATGAACTCCCATGGTTAGGAACTGTGCACTCACTCAGATGCCTAACAAAAAAAAAATATTGGAATACAGTTTGATAAATTTCAAGGTCTTCTGGATCATTCTGAATAGCAATGTGTTGCAAATGTAGCCATCTCTGAGCTTTGGTATTTCTTTTTTCTTTTTTTTTTTTTTTTTTTTGTACTATGATAGGAAATAGTTGCCTGAAAAAGAAGAAAGTTATGTGACTGTGAAACCTAAAAGGACATAGATTCTGAGTTTTGGAATAAGGTTTACAAGTATATGAGTTTATTTATAATATGCCTTCTGTATCAAAATGTTTCTTGGTTTTCAAATGGAAAAAGTATTCAATTCCTGGATTAAAAAGTCGTTTCCTAACCTTCATTTCAAATAATAATAGCATGATTACAGGTTTCACCTTCACAGTGTCTATGGAGAAAGACAGGCTAAACTACCTCCAGTCTCTTTACAGAGATTGTAGAGGAATTCCCTGTTGCACATAGTTAAGTTAGTTTATTCCCATTTGACCCAGAGCATATCTTTTAAAATCTATTCATTTAGATTTTACAATTACACAGAGGGAGAACCAACCACAYTCTTCATGTGTTTTGTTGTTTTTCCMTTTAATTCCATCATTTTTGTTTGAYTTACAGCTCAACACCAGCTTYCAGTATTTTGACCTTGCACTCATATGTAAATTGAAGAGTCTTTGATATCAAATGAATCTTCCCTAGGAATGTAATCACAGATTCATCACCTTACCTTCTCCTTATTCACAGTCCTTCATGGTGTTTAGTGGGAACCTGAGATTTCCTGATTGAATCCAAAGAGTTTTGATTGCTGAAGCTCGAAAATATTTGCTATTTTATTGTTTCAGAGGACTCCTTTGTTTTCATGTCCTGCATATATTACTCCCTGAGGCACTCACAACAGAGGTCAGGGAGGGAGGGATTCCAYAGTTTACACAAGCTGGATACCTCTGGTCCAGATCAGGTGCAGACCCCTTCAAATCAATCTATCAGAGTTCTCTCTTTACTTGAGCACATGTGGAGAAGAGTCTGTGACAGGTCCTTGGTATGTGAGGAAAGGGGRTTCTGATGCTCTATGGTTTACTTAGGTGGAGTTCAAACTTTTATTTTAGGAATCCTGGAGACTTAAACTCTGTGTGTGTGTTTATGTATATTTGTGTGTGTGTATGCAATTCCTCTGATAAATAATAACCTTCTCTRATAATAATAAAGGGACCACAGGAACATAACGTCCTTTATGCGTCCTCAGGGAGAACTCACTAAGAACAGTAAAATTTTTTTCAAGTTGAAGGCTTCATCTTCAGATGTAAACATACAGTTTACAAGTTTTCTGTGCTTCTAATGATTTAAAAACAGAGCTCAATCATAGCATCATTTTTGCCTGCCCTTATCCTCAACATTTGCTATGTTTTTGTGCAAAAAAACCAAACCAAAACCAACTGCAAACAAATCTGTCAAGTTTACTTTAGGTTCCACTGTCCTTGTTCTCTCCTACTGCCATAAAAATCATGAGGGATTTTCTGTTGGCCCAGGTGTCATCAAAGTTTCATTATGTTTCCTTTCCTTGCCAAGTTTAAAGGAATTTCCTTGAA
This sequence comes from Alauda arvensis, assembly GCA_902810485.1. NCBI lineage: Eukaryota > Metazoa > Chordata > Aves > Passeriformes > Alaudidae > Alauda > Alauda arvensis. The sequence goes on from CADDXX010000484.1 coordinate 133,456, forward strand.
CAGAAGTCATCCTTGGTGAAAAATATTGCCAGACACACATAGARAAACACACCTTGAATGTTTTGCATTAAACAAGATTTATTTGTACTTTCTGTCTGCATCTTAGTCTCTCTGTGTGTATGTAAATATCATATATGTACACAGACTCTGGAGACACAGTGGTTCTTTGCTGTGGGTTTAGCAAACTGGGTAGACAGTGTATACTCAAGTCCTGCATGAAAATGCAGCAAAACTCCTCAAATCTCAACAGAACATTGGAGAAGTTTGAATTCATGTCTTAACTTCTTGCTAGCTCGGGTACAGATTATACCAAGCTAAGGATGCTTTAATTGATCTTTAGTACTGGCATAGAATAGCTTTAGTCATACCCTTAGCCAACAAGGAGTGTAGCTTCATGTCAATAGACAATTAGAAATGCTTTTAGCCTGTGCCAATTCCTGAACTGTCACCGAAAGGATTCTGTGAGACTGTAAACTGAGCTGACTAAAACACATRAAGGTAAGTATACAAAATCAAGTGCCCAGAATTGTTGCCCCARATGTTTATTTTTACACACAGAGGATAAGATGACTAAAGTTTTGAATTATTAATTCTTTACTTGAGATTTTTTAAATAGTGTGTGCTCTCTCCCTCTTACTTTAGACGGTGCTTAAATTCCCTGTGATGGATCTGGCTTGACTTTTATTCAGTGAGCCCTCAAATTCACCAGATTCTTTTGAAAATGTGAAAGATACAGCCTGATGTTATTAATAAAACAACAAAAATGTTTTAAAATGGTTTCTACTGCTTTAGAGTCATAATGAGTATGTTTTTAATAATGGTTACCATGTTTCCTTGGGTTTGGCCATAGATGATTTACTAAAAAATATTTATTTGATAACAAGATGTTGGGGATTAGATTTCTTTMCTTTTGTTCCTTTTTACTTATAGAATTTTTTTCCCATAAGTTGCTAAGAAATGCTAAGAACTGGGTACTTAAGAAAACAAGAGGGTTTACATTTTCCATTCCGAGGGAGCTTCCTGCCTTCCTTAGCAGACACCTGTCYTTAAACCAAGACACAAGATATACACAAATCAATAGCAACCAACAAGCTTCATGCAAAATGCTTCAGGAACTAGTCACCACAGTGCCCAGACCACTAGCAATGSAGGCTAACATCCCAGGGTACGTGAAGGACAAGTATATCAACTATTTTTTAAAAGAGCARAAGTGTTCCAGAGAAGAATCTATAACAAATTGCTAAATGGTACACTTGCAAGCTCTCAGGGAGGAGGGTAATGCTAAGCAGCAAGTTATGGATGTCAAGAACAAAATTTATCAAACTAATCCTTTGTGCTCCTCAATTGAACTTGAGCCAGCACTATTATGATTTTGAAGACAAACCAACAACAAAGGCTAATTTTAGCTCTTAGTTAATTAGTTAATCTTGTGTGTTATATCTGAGGGAAAATTTCTGCAGTCTGACATTGTTGAGGCCAAGTTCTTCACTTAGAAATCACACTGGCTTTTATCTACCATACTTTGAAAGTGTCTGAGSGGAATAAATGGAAAAGAACTCAGAGAAAATTAATGAAAACATAAAATATGAAGACTTGTAAAAATAAAATTTGCTTAGCCTAGAGAAAAACCTATGGAATGGGTGGGATCTTTTATATATGTAAAGGGTTGTTTATAGAATGGATGGCATCAATATTTCCATGAGTTGGTTAAGGAAGAAATAAATGAGATTTCCAGTCCGCTGTTTAGATAGTTATTTTAAATATTAGCTATTAAATATGAAAACTTTGAAATGATGGAATTAGAATCCCAAAATACAAATCTTTAATAAAAGCTGAGACAAGAATCTGTCTGAGCTAATATCTGAGCTGGTGTTTTAGGAATGCAACCACCTTACAGTGCTCTGGAAGAAGAGTTGATGTCTGACTCCCAGCAGCATTAAGCAATGAAATACACCCTTCTTTGAAGTGACAGCTTCTAGTAAATCTGTTTTGGGGAGAGTTCGTTAATCAAATGGGGAGGGATTCTGGGAGCAAGCAAATAATTTAATAGGAGAAACAACGCAATTGGTGTGGAACTCTTCCCAGAGCAACACAAGCATAGCCTTCAGAGCCTGCATTTTCTTACTCCTTGTCCAGTTTTCTAGGGAACTGCACATAGAAAGCAAAAATGAGGAAACACTGCTGTTTCTAAGAACAGGTTTGACAGCTTATTTGTCTTGTAAATGTTGCATCTGATTCCATTGACTAGTCAGAAATGTAGCAATGCACAGCTTGCAGGTTTGGGGTCATTCTTTGTTTGTTTTTTAAATGGAAATCTAAAATTCAAATTTTAAATATATCCATCTTTCCAATCTCTGCAGTAACTGAGTTGGAAATTGCGCACACAGGCTACTTGTAAAAAGGCCAAGTTGTCATTGAAATAAGAGACCATTTGAATGGATTTGTTTAGATGGAAGAAGACCTACGTCAAAAATCTTTACATGGGAGGGCAGCCAGCTACTCCACGCCATACATGGGCTGACCATTCCCAACAATCAGTTCTGTTTCCTGATGGAGTCCTTCATTTGCAATTGATGCACTGCAATTCACTATCACAACAATGAAAGCATCCTACAGAGTGATCCCACTCTCAGACTGCTTAGCTGCTGCCTTGCCATCACCTGCATGTCAGAGAAACATATTGGCTGGGCTTGCCGGGCAGAATTCACTACACTAGTCTTGGGTTTCCACTTGAATTATTCTGWTGTCTGCTCATTTTGACATGTGCAGCAACATGAACTCATTGGGGCACAAAATGTCCCTTCCAGTTCCTTCCCTGTCCTTACAAACTAAACTTAGCCTGTTTAATCCCCTACCTCCTGGGGCAACAGTTACTTTGTTGGTCTTYGGGGTGAAAAATGACATGGTTAAGAATTAAACAAGAAGAAATTCATAGCTTGGTTCAAGTGTGATTTAAAATAATTACATACAAAAACAAAGTAGGAGTTTAATTTCTTTCTATCAGAGCTTATGCCCATTTAATACTATTTAGCAATGGGCAGCCAAAAAGAAAGGTGACAAAACACCATATTGTGAGCTCTGGTTACTTTGATAGAAATTTGATTATGGATTTATTCCTGATCTAGATTAACTTTGTACTGGAAGGTGGTTTGCTACTTTACAAGTCTAATATTAATGGGTGTCCAAGTAGTCTTGTAGAGTTTATGACTACTGCTGCCTGCTTTATTGGTCAGACCCTGAAATGTAGAGGTCAGCCTGATTAGATTACTGGTTAATTGAAGCTGATGACTGGAAGAATCAGCTCATTAACTGTTATGGGTAATGTTAAGCCTGCATTCCAATGACATAATTAAGCTAAGTAGTAAGGAGTTTAGTAATGGGAGCAATGGGAGATTGCTCGTTAAATAATAACTGGGTTTACTCTCAAGCTTCTTGCCAGTTTCTTTCATCCATGTCATTAACAGGTATGCTATGATGGTGTGTTCTTTTTCAAAGACAAAATATCAATTATTGATAGGAAATGAAAATATACTCTGGAAAGCAGAATTACAGAGCACCATAATCCAATGGCCAATAAAGGTTTGTCATGTCTCGACATCACCTTCTTAAATTTATTCAGTTGACATTGGTTGAAATCAGTTGTGTTCCAAGCAAAGTAATGTTTATCTCTCTAAAATATTTTCAGTACAAACATACTTAAATAGATTGCAGGAGTCTACTTAGTACTAATTGTCTTATGAATATTTATTTTGAATAAMTGTCAGTTGTACACATGAAAAAAACAAATTAAAATCCCTAAGTATGTGTKGAAATGTAGTACAGCGGATCATAAGAACCATTTTAAAGAACATGTTGTGACCTATGACACTGAGCTGTTTACTTGAAATATATAAGCTTGAAAGAAAAATGCTTGCTATTYTAAGAGAAATGATTTTCCTATCCTCTTCCTTAAAATAAAGCGCTCCTCCTTGTTTATGACCTTGCTGCTTTTCATTTACATTCAGCTTGCCCCTGCCACAGCAATGCAACAGCATTGCATTAAGCAGGACACCCAAGTCCTGTTTAAACACCTGGCCAAGATTACTGTATATATACTGATAAAATTGGAACACTTACAATCATTCCTTAGTGACTTTGTCCCAGGAAAATGGACCTAGTCCATCTCCTAGAATGGAAGTATCCCATTAAGACAAAGGGAAGAAAACATGACATCCATCAGTCTTCATTCCTGTCCTAAYATTTGCATCTTGCTCTGGGGTCAGTTATTCACCAGACTCACAATTTCTCTCACCCACCAGCCACTTCCACCACCAGAGACTGTGGTCAGCCTCTCAAAGAACCARCCTTCCTCTGGGCTGTTTTATAGTAAATGACATTTTTGATGAAGGTAGAAAACCTATGAGGAATCCTGAGTGGATTTCTCTTCTGAGTGAAGTTCTTGTAGGAATGAAAGAGATACAGCTTCTTGGATGAGGACAAACAACACTGGCTATGATCCAGAGAAAAACCTTCCTGCAGCTCTTGTGGCCAGAGCTGATACACATCTGCCAGCTCTGAGTTCATTCTAACTTTTCAGGGCTTGGGAATAAAAGCTTTGGGTACCAAACAATAGGAACAAAGAATTTAGAAAAGTAGGTAGGCCAAGAGACATACAACGAACATGAGGGTGGTAACTGCACAGAAACATTTAGAACAGTGTTTACACTTCTCTTGTCRCAAGAAGACTGCTCAGAATTACAAGGCTGACCTACTTTAGCGTTTGACATTCTTGTTAAATGCTTGAGGGCAGGTACCTTTTAAAGCAAGATATTTCTCTTCTGCCAAGGTACATCTACAACACATTGGCTGCCAGTACTAACATTTCCTTTTAAAAGATATTTGAAGGACAGGTTGTATGCACTGTTAGAACAAAAAACAYGAAGAAAAATGTGTGTAAGGTTGAGGGAGAGGAATTGTATACCCACTATATAAAATGAATGCTGAATGTTTGTGAAGTTTATTTGGYCTAGTTTTTGTATACCATCAGGTTTCTTCATTTAGAGTAACTGAAAAGGAACTGAAAAGGAACTAAAGGTCTTTCTCAGATGTTTGTCTKTAGAAGTCACAGGTTTCCAACTAGATTCATTAAAATCAACATCACTGAAAGTCAGGAAATTCATTTAAGCCATATTATTTTTTCTTTCAACTTACATTWATAATTATTTTCAATAAAATTATTAGAATATTAAAACAAAATTTTAAAATGCARTGTGTTTCCCCTTACCTGTACTGTTCCCATTAGGTTTCTATTTATAAGAAGCAACTTATACAGTGAATTGTATGTATTTATGTGTTTCATTYTTGAATAATAGTGTATGCAGGAATAGCTGTGGAGAAAAAATGACCAAGCAATATTGAGCCAGTAATTGTTATGCAACTTTTCACTTATTCTGTCAGTTTTTGACTAGAGAGGACACTGAAATAGCAGATGAGACTAAACAAGATAAATTTCAGCTTTAACTCAGAATTCTCTTCCTCTTGGATCAGATCAATTTTWCTCCAAAATAACTGTAAAATTTTGCATTGATTTCTCTGAGAGCTAAATCAGACGTTCTTAAACCCTTCAGTAAATCCCCTGACACAATTTTTTTGTCCTGTTGGAGCTCTGCAGTCCATAGAACTAATGAGTTCAACAGCTGTAGCTAAAGATAAAGTTTACTCTATGTTCTTTTCTTGCTATAGTTTTATCGGGTTGTAATGCGCATCGTCCTTGTGTGAAGGGAAAGAGGGAAAATCATAAAAGGGAGAGGTTATAGTTCACTTTTGTTATGAGGTAAACAAGAGAAAGGCACAACATTTCAGATCCAAGGCTCAGATTTTGACCTTGAGAACTCAAAGACTGTATCCTACTCTGTACTTCTAAAAATTAATTCAGCAGGGGTTCATTTGTTTCACACTTCTRACCTTAATTTAACTCTAAATATTTTTTTCATAATTTTGATGTYTGAATTAGTAAATGTGTCTTCAGTGTGCCTTTACAATATGTTCCCAGCATGTAACTTTATACCCAGACATAGCTGAGATCCACCCTGGTAAGTAAAGCCTGTTCTGATGTCTGATGAACTGTGTCATGCTGCCCATATGTTCCTTACTGCTAAGGAGGTCACCCTGCTTTATGTGAAATTTAAAGGGCCCATTAGAAATTGAATTTGACTACTTTCAATAAACGGTTTTTCATTAAGAAAAACTCCTTCCATAAAATAAAATTATATACTGCAACATAATTTGTGTGCTTTGAAATGTTCAGAGTATTTTCACCAAATTATTGCCTTCACTTTTCTCTGCAATAGCCTAAAAAATCCTTTTATCTCTTTTCAAAGATACTTACTAGTTTCTAAATAAGTATAAGTAATTACAGGTATAATATAAGTAGATATAATAATACAATAATATGTAATATAATAATATAWAACAATATAATAAAATAATAATATAAGTAATAATAAGTATATTAGGCTATTATTAGCTGTCCCTTTCATAACCAATAAAAATGAAATGGTGAAAATTRTTTTTCAATTAGCTTTGAATTTTCATATTATGTTTTTCATGATGACCTGTGCTCATCATAGAGGAAAACACACTAGCTAATGCAGAAGGCTGATCTGACTGGTGTGAGATCTGTTTCTGTCACAGCAGATTATTGCAGACTGGAACACTAAGATCCATTTCAGAACTCTAGACCTTCCCATTATGTCTGTAATTCCTGCTGAYGTTAATCAAAACTGTTGTCCAATTTGCAAACTACTTGATACCATTTTGATTACCATTCATTTTATCTAGCCCTTGCCATCTGTTTTATTTTATGGTTTTCTCATAGGTGAAGTAATTCCTCAAGTGTTATTAGTATAGCATTCATTTTGATCAGAACACAAACATATAATAATATTTTTCAACATTTATTGTATGTTACTATGTAATTAATTTCTTTGAAGCTACATAAGAGTTTTTAAGTGCTTTTTTTGTTGTTGGAAAAGATAGAAGTATGTTTTCCTAAARCAGGCTTTAACTTCATGGGTGTTCTACCAAGTTGAACCTTTTCATCTCAAAGGCCAGCTCCTGACACTGAATGTCAGGAGTATAGTGTGAGTATATTTATCTGCYTATAGAGAAACTCAAAAAGGCAAAGAKTGAATCTTAGAAAGAAAAACTGATAAATTCTATTTTCAGCACTACTGGGATCAATGGGACCAAGCTAGTCCATTGGCTAATGTTAGGAAGCTTATATCCATTTATTTTTTTCATTATTATGCTGTTACAGTTGTGCCTTTGAGTGGAAGTCCCTAGATATTTAGGTCAAATTACTGCAAAAGGAACTCTCCCAACACTTCTTTCTCTTCCAGCTTTCCAAACTGTTAGTTTAATAGAGAAGCCACATAGAGCTGGTCAGAGCACACACTGAGGAAAGGAAAAAGTATGGAGATACAGAAAGTATGAGAATTTCTATTACAAAGAATTTGAGTGTAACRTTTAATTYCACCTTTTTTACACAGAGGCCTCAGCTGCAGAAGAAGGASATAATACAAAAATGTGTTGGCAGTAGAAGCATTAGAATATGACTGCTTGGAAAGCCCTTCAGTAGAAGCAATAATGATAGAAGGCCTTGTTGTTCAATAATTTGTCTTTAAGTCAATGCTGATATTGTTAAAGAAGGTAAGACCAAATCTCAGTGATRGAGCAGTTAGTTAAATAAACATCAGCAGACAGCTCTGGGACTTTCAAAATGAACTTTCAAAAATGTTTTGGCTCAGCCTAGTGAGAGCCTCCTCACTAGTATTTATAAAAGACAAAATAATTCTATTGTTTGGGTGAGCTCATTAAAGATGTCAAAAATTTCACTACTACACAAAAAAAAGTGTCCAAAGTGAAGCTTTGCGAAAATACCAAGGAAAATGCAAACTAATGAATGAAAAATGGGGAAAAAAAATTACTGCTCTGAAGAGCCTCTTGTATCATAAAAAATTAAGCCTTACTCTGCCTGACACAAAACCATGGGATGTCCACCAATTAGCTAACTACAAACAACAAAACATGCAGTCATTCCATGCCACAGATTTAAATCATAAGGCATAACTATGTTTTACCTGCTGTAGAARTGTGCTTGGAAAAACAATGTGGTCCATGTTCCTCTCTGTTGTTAGATCTGCTTTTTGGGATGTTGCTTTCTATTTAGGTGCCATCTCCTCTAACTTGGGCCAGACAACAGTAGGCTCACTCTTCCCTCCCACACACATAAGACTAAAAACTGTGTACATTTGTCCTCTTCCTCTTGACAATGTAATCATCAAGGCCCAAACCCTTGCCACTGTGGGCTAATACATAGCCAAGTAACTAAGTAGCTCACAAAAAAAAAATATTTTTATTATTAGAAGTCCCATTGTTTGGCTCTAGTTTCAAAGGCTGATGTAGTATCTGGAAGCATCCCTGACTGAATCCCAGGTGGCAGAGTTTCTAAGTCATGCTTCATAAAAGCTTTTGTTCCTGGAAACTCAGTTCTGCCAACAGGCCTATACAGCCTCTTTCTYGCACGTACCGACCTTTGTCTGGACAAACCACTGCACCTCCCACCCATTGCTCATCATTCCAAAACAAACACAGTTAGACTTGAGGATCTKAAAGGTCTCTTCCAASCTTGAYTATTCTATGATTCTAAACCCTACAGATGAACTGGCTCCTGCTCCCACCCAAGAAGACACTGAATGACCTCTCCCTTCTCCTTATTCCAAGTAGWGGCTTGTTAAGCTTCCTTCTTTATRCTGTCTGAGRAATGAGGAAAGAGGGAATGTTGCTTTTGATGGCAGTTTARCAGATAAATTAAAAACAAGCAAAGTTGGGCAGACTTGCTAATGGTTGTGATTTCAAAGATATTTGGTATGCCCTGRGACCCAGTAGAGAGTATCTTCATTTGTAAAGTGCTCCTGGTGTGCATGACCCTCATCCTGATGCACATAACCTTCACCCTGGAGTGCRTGACTCTCACCATTTTAAGACCTCTGTCTGGACTTGAAAAGAGACTGGGGAGTAATTTTCCACTGCCACTTAAACATATCCATGTTGCTGGAAAGGAAGAAGTAAGTTATTTTTTGTATTCTTCCACTTCCCTAGTAGAAAAAAAAATTAAAGGCATCAGAGCTAGTCAGCAAAAGTAGATTGAGGGACTATAATTGGGAGGAGGATGTGCTGCCATCAGAATATAATAGATAATACATTCCAGTTGAATACTGAACCTTGGAAAATGAACTGCAGAAAAGAGTTTGCAAATATGCTGGGTTCTGAATACTGCAAGKTTAGTGTTAGTGTCAGCTTTAGTGCCCTGGCCACCTTCCAGTCTGGATAATTACGTGCAGCTTATTCAAACAAGCCTACAGTTTCACTTGCACATGGCATTCCTCTCTTCCTCTCCTGAAACGCAGCACAGAGCTGCTGTGAGCTCATTTACAACAGAACACTTCAAGAGTAGGCAATGCTCGATTCTGTTACACTGTTTGTAGATTTTCTTAGGGCAATGTAGGTGTATATAAAATGAATAGCCAGGCACAGTTAGACCCTGGCATTAGTGAACTATTTCAGTGCCAGTGACTGTAAGCAAGGTTACTTTAGTTCTTTATACTCTTTAGAAAGTCACTGATTTTGCCTGCTTTGTTCTGAATTCTCACTTGTAATCCTGTTTAGGGGTAAACCAATAATAATCTTGTTCACATGTCTGTGGGATTTTGTGCTGCAGCTCTAGGAGTTTTGAATTTCCTCTGTTATGTAGAGAACTAGAGAAGGCTTTTACTTAGAGACTAAAGCAGTTATACGTACCTGTTGACACAACYAGAAGGAAGCAAAACTATTTTACTTAGAAGGTAACACAATGTTTCACACTACAGATTAATTTATCTTTTTAGGTGGTAAGGCAGCTACAGTTTGCACCTGGTAATTATGCCCACAGACCCCATCTGTGGGGTCTGAAAAACGGTCTGAAAACTCTATCTGAAAGCAAGCCCAGGTTATTTATTGCTCCTTGTTGTCCTCCACATTATTCACTGTTGAGCCTGATYTCAGACCTCCTGTGCACTTGAAGGTGTATTCCTGCACTTGTGGGTATTCTATTAGAACAACCCTGTAATATCCTCTGATTCCATCTCAGAGGTCACCTACAAGCCAAGCCTATAAAGCAGTTGATGTGTGAAGGACTGCAGGTTCAAGTGGCCACTGACAAGTGTCAGAGTCTCTCCTTTGCTCATAGAGAATTCTGTAAAGTTCTGCCGCCACTGTAAACACCTGTGCACTGCTTGGGTTTGATATGCACGAGGAAGTAACAAAAAGATAGGAGAAGAGATTAGAAAGTAGACAGCAAATAGAGAAATAGCAGAAAGTAGAAAACAAATAGCAAAATAATGGTGGTTATAATCATTATTCTTGACACTACAAATAGGAACAGGGATGGCATGGGCAGAGAAGAGTGTTAAGCAAAAATCAAGCTCTTCTAAGATGAAATGAAAGGGGACCACCTGTCTGCTAAGGTCACCCTTGCTGGCAGTGCTGAGTATGCCAAGGTCTGTGCCAGGGACTTTTCTAATGCTGGAGGGCAGCAAGGAAGTGCCCTGTACTGATACACACAGCAGATCCTGTAACTCCCCCCTTCAATCTCAGCAACTGGTAATCATGCCACTGCTCCCAGTGTTGGATTGTGGTTTTGATGGTGACAAAACCTAAATTTTTCCATTGGTCAGGGTGAACCCTTTACTTTTCTGTTCCTCTTGTGATTTCCACCAACAGGTATAACTCCCTTCTCATGGACTGAAGGTTTATCATGAAAACCATCACATTTCTTGTTTTTATAGAACTGCTGTGCCTCAAGCCTCTGTGATCAGTACCTTTCTGGCTGAAGTTCTGGTTTCTCTGAAGCCTAGGGGAGAAGAGTAATGGACAAAAATATACACATAAATCAGTTGCCATTCCATTGCAACTGAAAAATCAACATTAACATCCTGGCCAGTATTTTGAATGTGCAGGGTGCCCCAAGGGGCAGTGGTACCACAAGGCAGACTCTGTAACATATTTCCATCTTCAATTTCTGTCATACTGGATACTTTTGGATGTACAAAATGTTTTCCAATCTCATTTCCTCTTTTCCACAATTCAAAGACTAAAATATCTTTGGATCTGTTAGAATAATTTAATCACTTGGTGATAAAATGTARTCTTCTTCCTATATTTCATAAGGTATTTAATTTATTAATGGGATTGGGGGTAAATGTCTCAATATGGTTGCATTGCACCATTTCTTTTAAAATTCAGTTTTGCTCAAGTTTACTTTCGTGTTTATCCAAGTACAAACAAAGTAGTTCCTCTTGAGAAAAACTTTGAGTTATAGAAACAATTTTTTATACTGTTTATTCTCTGAACATAATGTAGGGAAGCCTAGGAGGCCTTGTTTTGTGTCCATGAAGCCCTGGGCATAAAAAAAAAGTTAGCATCACTGAAAGGAATTAAGAAGACACCACAGTTTATCTGACTATGTGATAAACTCAGAGTTTTGTTTTACTTCTTCCTAACAGTCTGGTCCTACAGCTTCCCAAATGAAGCAACMTAAAATTACATCTGAAAATTCAGTATCTGGCCTCCAAAGAGAAGTTATGCATGTCCCTGGAGTATGATCAACATTTGGTATGACTAGGGCTTTGGTTGTTTTCTTTTATCTGGGAAATTGTAAGCAAAGTGGAGAGACAYGAATTCAAGTTCTAGATATGATCAGTAAAATTACATTCTTTCAAAGAACTTGCCTAGTTTTCCATGTCAGTCTGGGCTCACATCTACTCTGAATGGCAGGCAAAAAAGCCTGCATTTCAGGCAAATTTCATTATAATGGAGAGGATTCTTCAGCAGAGATTCACAGATACTGCCTCTGGTTTGTAGAGAACTGTGGTAATCAAGATTCAAAATCCATCTTTTGCAGCTGAAACAGGCAATTCTGAATCCAGAGCATTGCAGGTTATGTGGCTTATTGTACACCTTCCAATGARGTGTGGCAGAAAACAGGCTGTTTGAAATGAGAGTCCCCCAAGTCTTTCCATGGAACAGCTCTTTGCTGCTTTCTTGCTGACACAACTACAAGTTCACTGTAAATTGCTTCTGAACAATTCAATGGGTTGTGTGAGTGGAAGTTAGACTGATAAGAAGCTACCACTTGGCTTTGTACCACTGTGTTAGATTAATGCTTTTRAAAATACTTGTGYGGCCCTCAGTAAAAWGCAGGATCTCTGTATCATTAAAAATAACCAAGAAAAACATGAAGAGGACATTTTCCAGAAGATACTAAGAGAAAAATCTCAGTTGTTTGCCTTTTCCTTCATCAGTGTGGCAATAAAAGGCATTTAAAGGCCAGGATTCAGCACTGTCCTCTTTCCAGGACCTGTTTAACTTTGATGATAAGTGCCTTATGAAGTTATATAATACAGAATTCTAATATTTCTATATATATTCTTTCCTTCCTCTTAATCTCCTGCAGCTAATCCTCCTGTCTTCAGTTGATCAAAGCCCTTAAAAGGGAGACTAATTCTTTAAAGTTTACTTGTTCCCTGAGACACTTTTTGTCACTGCCTGTGATTCATGGATCTCATGTCTGAGCACTGAAGCTGCAGCATGTCAAGCAACACATGCTCTGGGTATACACATCATCTTCCCACTCAAATTAAACTTCAGCAAAGTAGGAATTGTTTACTTCATTGCTTTAGATTTGAGTAATAACCTAACCCTCCTGACCTGCAGAAGTATGAAATCACTGTACAGACAGCATCTCTAACAGCCCCACAGAGGAACAGAAGTGAACAAATGTCAGACAAGATTCTGTTCTGCCTCTGTCAGGCTGGCCTGTGATGGTACCGTGACTGACCCACTCTGTTCCCAGAACAAACCGTGTCTCTGCTGAAAATGTCCTGCTGAAAATGTCCTGAGACCTTTAAAGGAGGGTGACTACAAATTCTTTAACAGAAAAAAAAAAAAAAAGGTGAAATCATGGTCTGAGGAAGAAACTTCAAGTATGAGTCTCTGCAGACTGCTATTTTAAAATGAGATTTAAAAACTGCAAAATAAAGTCTCACTGCTTAAAGACACAGGATAAAAATATTTTGCAACATTTTGTGAAAATTTTTTGTTGGCAATGGTGCCGTATTCCAGCAGCCAAGGCAATGCATGTATACAAATTATTTTCTGTTTATCTGAGGCACACATTTACCAGGGGAGGCTTCCTCTTTGCTTAGTCATTATGATCATGAAGTTTACATTTCTCAGCCTCAAATTTACACACATCCGGAAGYTGTGCAATGACAGGTGATTGCAGTCACCCCCTTGGCACCATGCCATGGTGGGGCTGTCTGCACCAGACAGATGTGGGACTGTCCTCTTGCATCCATCCCACCCAGGCCCCTCATCCCTTTCATTGTCCTACCTCAGACTCGGCTGTATTACACAGAATTGATTTTGAACCGCCACTACATGTACAGACTTGGACTTAATTATTAAACACTTGGATGTCACAGACCCTCAGAGTGAATATCCCATTGTCATTTCTTATGGAAGAAGTCAAAACAGTGGCTAGGTAGAKGCCAGCTTTCTGTCTGCAGTGGTAAAAGGTTAATCATTACAATTATCTCTGGAAATTTTCTGGAAGTTCAGATAGTAAGGCCCACATTCAAATCCYRTTGRAACCAGTGAGTACCTTTAGATCCTCTTAAGCACACTTCAATTTTCATCCATATCTGCAATGTCTTCAGCTCTTGAAAAGAAATAGGAGTGGTTGAACTTGGATGCTGTTATCCTGCCCCTGCGGGTAGGAGAAGCTCTATTGCACTGAGAAAATYCACATATTGTAAGGTTTAAAATCCTATTCATGGTCTGGTTTTGGAATAGACTCTGTGTTTTCATTATTGTTAACTTCTGATAGCATTTCTGAGAGCAGCAAAAGAAATCAAATGTCAAGCCTCTTTTTGGCTTGTTTATGGGAGTGCCCTGTGGATAGAAGCAGAAGTAGATCTGAGCCAACAACACAGATGAGGCAAGCCAAACCCTCACCACTTGATAGCTGTTTAGCCAGACATATCTTTTTTGGGCAGGAATTGGTCTTTATTCATGAGGAAATTAAAGCATGCCAGTCCTGTAATTTTGCTCAAAAATCTGTTGTCAGAACAAAGGACAAGAAAGAACTGTAAACAGGGGTGTGGGACTAAAGATCCAGTTATAGCAATGTAGAGACCAGAAGATAAAATTAGCTTTAATTATGGAGACATCTTGAGAAGTAGATATGTTTGCTTGGATTTCTGTTTCATTTGTTACTGGTCTCTTGTTGTTTTTTTTTTAACTACAATGTGGTGCATTTTGAATTCATGTTTATTCCTCTTTTTTTTTTTTAGGAAAATCCCTAAAAGAGGACCTACCTCCTTTAAAGACAGTTTTGATACTCTCATTACACSTAAAGTTGAATAAAGCTCTGTGTGGAAGGTGATATAGAAGAGAGATCCCATTGAAATTCCAGTAAAGTTCCAGAGTAAAGTAATTTTTGCCCTGAATGATGTTAAAAATAAAGTTTTCTTGGCTATGCACCTCCAAGTATTTCTGTAGCTCTCATCAGGCTCAGATTTTTGCCTAATCAATGCAAAATTTGTTGGAGGTTTTTTCCTAAGTGGTTCATAACATAATGCTATGAATACAATAAATGTTTCATTACTGCAACAGATTTTTATTAGAGAGTAAATTTGTATTTCATTCTGGTGCAACAATGTTTAAATCAAAYAATGTAACTGAAAAGGGGGTATCAAAATCCACACATCTCTAGTTGGGCTAAGGAAACTAATCCAAGCTGAGAGTGGTAAACTTAAAAAAGCAGCTCTTACCCAGAGCAATTCCCCAAAGGTTAAAATCTTAATACACAGATTACCATTCTCAACATGTTGACAGCATTTTACCCTGTGTTTCATTGATCTAGTGCCTCTGTTCTTTAATTAAACTTCCCAAAGACTGCACAGAAGTGTAGGAGGTGATGGAAATTGGGATATATCAGCACAGGTGAGGGAAYGAGSTGGATGACAAWTGCAGAAGTATTTCACTKAGTGTTTTAAAGTAATAAATAGTTTAATTAATGTCAGTACTTGGATCTCAAATACACTGTACTTTAATGTTCCCTAAGTGAGAAGCAGAGATTTCAAACACATATCCAAGTCTCAGATAGATAGATAGATAGATAGAGAGAGAGAGGGAGAGAGAGAGAGAGAGATAGCAAGCCTACAGAAATACAAGAAGCTATGAATTTAATCTGCATGAGCATTGACTAATTCTTTTTGTCATACCTAACTGTGTATCAGCAGGTAAATTCATATTAAATGTACTCACTGTCTGGCAGCYACACACTTTAGGCACATTGTGCATATGCTTGACCTTGAAATTGAATATCAGTCACAGCTATTTGTTTCCTAGAAAAAAGTAATCTGTGCCCAACCTTAAACATACAAACCCCGCCCCCAGACCCCACCCCCCCAAAAGAACCACAAAAAACCACCCCAAAACAACAAAAAAAGCCCAAAAATAAAACCCACCCAAATATTCAATGTTGCTTTATATCTCATTCCTGGTCTCCATTACTTACTCCACTAYTCCTGGTACTTAAGTAGGAACTGTAGAAGGCAGATTCCAGCTGGCTCAGGCTTCCTAGTCAATGCAGGACTGGACACCCTTATTGTGACATGACCACTAAAACTCTAATATTCCTTCYTCTTATWTAAAGACAAAATACAATGGGTGGAGTCCWGTCAAAATGTTTGGCAATTTTGCTTTTGACCTAGGTGATGTTAGAATTTCCCTTGGGCTCTCATAGTATCAGTGGGAAGCCAGATCTGGATGCATTGTTTGGCTCTTTGCCATGCACATCCATCTGGGAGAGCAGTCTGCTTCTGACAGATCCAACACAGGATCACAGGAAAACCCAAGTGGGAAGGGAGGTCAGGAGGTTTCCAGCTCCCATTTTGGTAGGAGCAGCTGAGCTCAGACCAGGCTGCTCTCAAGTCTGTGCCTCGTCAGGATTTGGAAACTTTCAAAGATGGAACTAGCACTTGCTCCCAGGGCAACCCACAGCCCTGTTCAGCTGTCCCATGGGRAAAAGGGTCTCATCCCCAGTCAAAATCTCTTTTCTTTCAACTTCTGCCCATAGTTTCATCTCCTCCCACCACACAGCTGTGAAGAGCCTGACTCCTGCTCCTTGGAATCTTCCCTTCAAGTGTTGAGGACTCCTGGTGTTGGTGAAGCCACATCCAAACCATCTCTACTCCAGGATGAATAAGCCCAGGTCCTGCAGACTCTCCTCAAAGGGCAAGTGCTCCAGGCCCAAATAGTTTGGGCACCATCTGCTCAACTTCCTTTCCTGTCTTGGAGTTTAGCATAAGCAAAGCATTACATTTCTGTCTGATGCATCATGCTGATAAATTCACATTCAAAATCACCTCCTGAGTTTCAAATTTATCTTGACAAAAATGTCCTAAATGTATCAGGCTGACAGTCTGCACAGTATTGTATCATAACAATCAATAACTGTATTCTTAAATAGTCAGCATTTTTCTGCATGGTTACTGTAAAACAGTAAATTCCATGAAAAAGTCTTGGTAGATTTTGTCCAGGWAAATATTAAATAGTGATTATAAATAAAATGTACATGCTTTCTACTTTGAAATCATAAACTTGCTGCACTSGGAAATCTTGGAAGTTTTGCACTACTGTGACTGTAAAATAGTTTATTGTCAGCACAAGAAGCAACTTGTGCTTCTAACAAAAAACTTTTTTGAGCATACTTCTGTCTAAAGATCATAAAATGCACCATTCTTGAACTAGTACCAACCACTGTGGGTACTGGTACATAGTTTCAGTTTAATACATAGTTTAATACATAGTTTCAGTTTAATACAGCCTCACAATCTGCAACTCAGACAGGCAGAATTATTCCATTTTAACAATGAAAAAGATAAAAGGCACTATTTCACTGAATGTATGCCCAAAATAGCWATAACTAAATCTCTGAGTAAAATAGGATTCAATTCTAGAAAGGGATTCTTGAAGATTTTTTTTTCAATTAAATAAACAGAATTGGGAACCGGCAAATCCTGACTTATTCCATAMCTGCAAAAGCAATTGTCTTTTGCTTCCTGTCATTTCATTTGTATTATTCTCCCACAGAAGAACTCCTGTTCACAGTTTATAGTATGAATATGTAGTGGCAAACTAGTTAGATGAAGTTTGATGAAGAAGTGTGAACGTTTTGTCATGATCTGCCCACTCACATTTAGCATTATTTGAAGATTTGTAAATCCTCTTTTGCTGTGAGTGCTTCTTGTCTGTTCCTAGCTTTATGTGTTTACCCTGCAAGGCAGAAAGAATAATCCTGGGAATGGCAAAGTTAAAATGCTTTGATTTTTTTTTAACTCTTCAACTCTGTTTCTCAGAATGACAAAGATGTTGTTGTATGTGCAGCTAGAGATTGCATTTTTTTCATCTGTCCATTTCAGTATATTGCCACATCTGAGATATATATATGTCTGTGATTTTTATTCAGTGAAACGACATGCCGGTAAGAACTAGGTTAAGAGATCAGGAGACAAAACTCCCTGCACACAGTATGAAAAAGACAAGGGTAGTTGTTTTTTTTTGACTGTTGTTTAGTCCTGAATTGGGAGATTGTTAGGTGGTAGTTCTGCACCTTTTTCTCTTTTTGCTCTTGAAGTTTCTGGGAGATTTCTTKCTGGCTTTTAACTGTTGTTGCTGCTTTCAGATCCATCAATCAGCACAGATTGTGAGCTATGAAGCAAAAATCCCATATATTCAGGACTGAATCACACTGGTGGAAATGGGAAACTGCTTCTGTCCATCCAGTTTTCTTACTCTCCAGATGCACATGATCAGTCGGTACACCAATAGCCCTCAGTGTTAGCCATTTTTGCAAATTAAAGTCATCAGTGGTGCAGCACAGATGTCTGTGAATCAAGTATGAAATCCACTGATTAAGAGAGCAGATACCAACTTTTCACAGTCTCTGGTATTTGCAGGCACAGGACAGAAATAGATGAGAGGACAGGGTAAGACAAAATTATCAACAGAAAGGGTCTGCTCTGGTCACAGATGACCAATTACATTCTGAAGATGATTTTAACACCTGTTGCTCATAGAGCACAAAAGCATCTTAACTTCTTTTTGTAAGCTCTTGACTTACAGTTCAAACCCCTGAAGTACCAGTTGTATTGGGAAGTGAGATCTTGGGCATGGTGAATAAACCTAAAACATGAATAACTCGTATGTTACAAAGAGAAGCTTCACTTAATGTCCCCTAAAAAGGAACATAGGGGGAAAAGATTCCTGACATGTTGATTTATGGACTTTTTTTATAAGTAGACATGTGGAAAATCATCACCAGTACATCACAACCCCACTACTATCTCCACAGATCCAAAATAAATTATATTTTGGATGGTACTGCTTTGGTCTGCAGCTTCTGCACTACTCACCTCCAGGACCAGAAAATTTGAAACACATGTGATTCATTTAGGTCTTATATGCCCATACAATTATTTTACACCATTGAATTATTTGCAAGTTCTGTAAGTTACTTGTAAAATGAATCTATGATTCCTCACACATGTGGATTACCAGCATGAATCTAGATGTTGGAAAAGTAAAATTTACAGTCTCTCAGAGAACTCCCTCTTCTCTCCAGCACCTGCCCTGTCTTAGTTCTGATTTCCCATTTTTTGTACCCCGGTTTGGAAGGTTAAGGCTTATTTTCAAAAATAAGTGTTTTGTAAAGGTGAGTAGGTCACCTAAGACACAGACAGGTATAACAAAAATTAGTAAATGTGATAGAACCCAGAAACTAACACAATGCAGATTAAATTTAGTATTACTTTTCCATGGGAAGTAGTGAAATTTAAAATGTCACTATTCAGATAAATGCAAAAAATATACCTGAAGAAATGGTTAATTGTGCAGCAGCTCTGCATTTTCCTTTTCAAGCTTATGATTTGCTATTCCCACATCATATGATATGAGGCTGATATTACTGCCCAAACTTTTTTGAAACAAAAAGTTGTTTCAAAGTTTTCCATGAAAACAAGTTGGCCTGATTTGTACACTCCTTCAACAAATTACCAATTTGAATATAGTACTTTAAAAATCCCCAATACTACCARCAGTTCATTTTCCAGTTCTCATCTGCATTGTTCCTTTAACAGAAGAGTTCAACCTTTCTTATAGAGCTTTAAAATATTCCAAAAATATGGATGATACATCTTGATTTGAAGATATTTTTCATTCACTTTAACAATTAGTGGATTAGAATTTCTGTCACTATCTGTGGCAATGCCTGGTCATGTAGAGATTTTTCTGATGGGAGAKATGTAATTATGCAAAATTTTAATAGGTGTAGTAGAAGTACTTTTTTAGTTAGGTCATTAAGAAATATAACAGGTACATAAGAATGCTGTTAAAAATCTCTGCCAAATTTTGATTGCTTAAGAAAAGGATRTTCAAGGCCATGGAAAAACAATGTGAATACAACTACTACTAAATTCTCTTCTCATTTGTTGTATATATCTTCCATAGCAGTAATTGTTCAGCCTGTAATCCCTAAAAAACCATCTGTGTTGGGCTTTATCTTAGCCAACACTATGCTGACCCTCATAATCAAGTCTTCATTTCCTCTSAGCTCTATTGTTTTAGCCTCACATTTGTTAATTAAATTAATTAGTKTACTTACGTTAGAAGCACCTATTTCAGCCTCAGGCTGCTAGTGGTTTCCTTTGAATKAATACATTGCATAAAGCATGAATAYCACCATCCTTCCAGATAYCAYTTCACTGAAATTGAATTTGYTCCAAATTCAAAACTCTRTTGCTCACTTCTTTATTTCCTGCCAAACTCCTCCCATGTCCTCAATCATGAAATATAACTATTTCCTTTCATCCTCTRCTAGGGCAGTTTATCTGTTAGACAAAGTTCAACCAACCTGAGAAACCACTGAATAGTTGACATTGCATGGTCAAAAAACAGCATTGTGCCATCACAAATCTTTCCATCCTCACTCTGTCTGCTGGCTGAGAACTAGCATTGTCTGTTTTTTTTTAAACTTTATAAGATGTGACAGAACAAACCTATCCTCTCTGACAGGTTYCTATGCTTTCTTTGCTGGAGCAGAGCCACAGAGACACAACAGGGCTTTTAGTGGCAAACTAATGCTTTCACATACATATTCATTTTAACATCTAGCTCAAGCTTGACAGTTCCATGGGGATAATCCCCCTCTTCAAATTTGCCATTTTCAGCTGCCTATCTCCTCCCTATAGTTGCTTCCCCAGCTCTAAGAGTGGATTTATTCTCACACTCACATTTTCCTGCTTCCAGAAAACTCTCAGCACGCAAATGGCTAAAAGAAAATTCGTGTCTCTCAGAAAACAGTGCTCTTCCTGAGCTATGACTGTCACAGGAGTGTACACATGCTCTTGAATAAAACAGCATCCCACTCCCTGAGTCAAAAAACTTCCCTGAACTCAATCATTCTTTCTGGAAGCTATTCTGTATCCTCCTGACTTTTGACCTACACACAGTCCTTATTTGCATATACCAATTGTATTAGGAAATGTAGGTTTTGAAGTTCTATTTTTATGAAGGATGAAATGATTCATGGTCCACAGACCATGAACAATTCACAGTTTGGTCAGCACATACAGTGTTCTGTCGAAAATTGTCTGATGGATTGTCTTATCCTAAGTATTATTGCCTGGGTTTATATTATTTTAAAAGATATCAAAGAAAAAATATCAAAACTCCTTGTAAAAAAAATGCTGTTGTAGGGTTGTTATTTGTCCCATAGTGTTTGAAACTGAAAAGGAGTCCCTCTGTTTGGTTGTGATCYACACTGAGGAAATGGAGAACTCCTGGTTTGTGCAGAACTGGCTTGGATGCATTATATATATACTTACCTCCAACAGCAACTACTGAAAAAGACTGTCAAACTCTGCCACCAATAAGAAAGGCTCTTGCAATTTCTTTGAACATATAGTGTACCAAAACTTTCCTTTTGAAGCTTTTGAAGCTGCAGGTAAATGGACATGGTCCTTATGCTGTGGATGTGYAAACAGTGAGGAGAGCAGGGAGTGTTAATGCCCAGAAAGCTCTCCCAGGCTGCATCATCATGCATGTCTTGATGTAGGCATGGACTGAACAGCTTACAGAGCCTGCTGGAGTACAAAGTTCCTTCCTCTGAAGCTCATTACCAGAGAAAAAGAAGAACCACAGGAAACTTCTGCACTTGCAGCCTCCTACTTTTTCCCTTTGTGGTCTGGCAAACTCAGATATTCAAATTCAAATCACTCATAAATGTCAAATGAGCTTTCCTGAGCTRCTGAATTTTTCTTTTTCCTTCCAATCTGTTTAGTTTTTCAGACAGAACATTTTACCACTCTTTTTTAATATTAAATGATAAACCCACAAAGAAATGTAGCAGAGTTAAACATGAAARTAATGTTTATTAGCCTGGATAAATAGAGATTGATTCTCAAATAACTAATTAATCAGTGTTTGAGCCAGTTTATGAAACATTTACTTTCTCTGACAAGAACTTATTAGTGATATGAATAGTATGGGTGCTGATCTGAAAATGAGGTCTTGCACAAACTTGTTCTTCATCATATTCATCATATACTTGAAAATCAAGGCATTTATAATTCATTCTCCTTATTTATTTGATTGTGTGAAGTTATGGACATATTTTGACAACCATGAGAGCTTTTATTTTGTGTCATGAATATTCATGATGAGTCACAGGAATTTATTTKCTGAGTACAGTACTGAATGACAGATAATGCATCTACTTCAGTGTGAACCTTCCCAGAACCTTCCCAGAATGAACCCATGAAATTCAACTTCCATAGCTTTTTTCTTCTTAATAGATCACATTTGTTGGAAAAACACAAAAGAGGGGGAAGTCGGCAATAAAAATCCTTCAGAATTAMAATAAACATTCATAACATCTTCTTTACAATATCCATTCCACAGAAGATATTTAATACATTTTCTTCTCCTTTTTTAACATCMCATCATCCTAAAAAGATGAAGATATAGAATTAAAATTCCATATTAGATGAAAAGACATAACACCGTTGATAGAGAACTTGTGTTAGAGTAACAGGTATATTCATATGGAGTCTGGGGATAAGTGAAGGTGTAGTTGTAAATAGATAACCAAACTTTTCACAGGRATTATATGGTAGTAACAGAATAGAATCTTTTAATAGAACACAAAAAGTAGAAGAAAACTTCTGGTAAAAACGTAGGTACAAAAGTTGAAGTAATTGGTCTCCAGTCATTGTACAAGAACTACTTTTATTTAACTTTCCTCTTCAAGTCTTTTTATTCTTATGTATGTATGGATTTTTATTAGCAAACCCTAGCAACTTCACAGCTTCTACAAACCAAATAATGTGACACAGAAGAATTCCCAAACTTTTTACTTACCCTCAAACACACAATACATCACCTCTGAAATGTAGCTGCTTATGGACAAGRAACCTGGGAAATTTTCATTAACATCCACCAATACACAATGGTTTACGATGGGACATTAAACTTTGCATTGAATTTCTGCCTGCTGAAAAAAATCTTCAACTTAAGTTCATTATTTTCTTTTAAAGATTATTCTTATGTAGAGAACAATAGGATTTTTAAGATCCTCAAGTTTTAAGAGCATCATAGTTTATTCAGTAAGCAAATACTCWTCATTAGTGCTGACTGAAGTGAGTGACACTGTGTGGTCAACTCCCACCATATCCTGAGAAGTCTTCCATCCAACTATTGCTTAGCTAGTGGAATCCAGCTGAGGGTATCGCACTATTTTTGAATGATACAAGAAACTGAAATGTTGAATTTCATTTCCTGTWGCAGAAAGCACATTTTATCTGGAAAAACAAATATTATTACTAATCTTCCCTGGTTTAGGATAGAAATTCCACTCTGCAGCAAGAAGAGATTTCTTCAAGATAACCTCATACAAACTTAGTGTGGTTTGAGAGTAAATCCCTCTAGTCTACAGAGATCATTAACAACAGTGAGACAGGTTTGGTAGATAGAAGTCACTGAAGCAATCAATATGTATGTCAAYAAATCAGAGGGAAATCTAAAAGGTACATCAATGGACGCTTCTGTCTTAATCAGTGGGATTTATGGATCAGCTTTCAAAGTCAGAAGAATATATAGATTTCCCACTACCAGTCAGTCATACCGTGTTTTTTAGTGAAAGCAAGAACACGTGCTTATATAGAAAAGAAAACTGGAGTTGTTTGAGAAATTTTTTTATCATGGGCCTCAAGGTCAAGACATTGTTCAGAGAGAACCCACAAGTAGTGGCTATGATTTAGGAAATAAGTACATAGTGGGAGATTGAGGATATTCAGATAGTACAGCTTTTCAAAGAGAAGTAAATTACTCTGGCTCATGACCACATGGACAGTTCTTGARCATCTCCAGTGAGGGAGACTCCACAACCTCTCTGGGTAATGTGTTGYAGTGCACACTAACCAGGACTGTAAAGAAGTTCTTCATATTCRGGTGGAATTTCCTGTACATCAGCTTCYGCCCATTGCCTCTTGTACTATTGCTTCATGCCACCAAKAAGAGCCTGGGAACATCTCCCTGACTCCCACCCTTCTTACATTATTTGATACTTACAGACATGGACACCTCTCAGTTGTCTCTTCTCAAGGTTGAACAGGCTCAGCTCCCTAGGCCTTTCCTCAAAGAGAGAGGCYCCTGTCCTCTCATCACTTTTGTAGCCTTCCACTGGCCCCACTCCAGAAGCTCCATGTCGCTTGCACTGGGAAGCCCAGAACTGGACACAGCACTCCAGATGTGGCCTCACGAGAYCTGAGTAAAGGGGCAGGATCACCTCCCTCAACCTGCTGGGAATGCTCTTCCTAATGCACCCCAGGATACTATTGAACTTATTGGCCACAAGGACACACTCCTGGCTCATGAACAGCTTGTTGTCTGCCAGGACCTCCAGGTTCTTCTCCACAGAGCTGTTTTCCAGCAGGTCAGCCCCCAGCTTGTCCTRGTCCATGCAGTTGTTCCTCCCCAGGTGCAGGACCCTGCACTTGTCTTTGTGGAATTTCAGATGGCTCTTCTCTGMTCATCTCTCCAGCCTGTCAGGGTCCTTCTGAAGGGCTGAGGTATTGGCCACTCCTCCCAGCTTTGTGTTGTCAGGGAACTTGCTAAGGAGGCCTCTGTCCCTTCACCCAAGTCATCAATGAATAGATTAAACAATACTGAGCTCAGTACTGAACCTTGGAGGACACCATCAGTGGCAGGGCTCCACTAGACCCTGTGCCACTCATTACAACCCTCTGGGATCTGCTTTCATCCAGTTCTCAAACCACCTCTCTGTCCACTCATCCAATCCACACTTTCTGAGTTTGCCTGTGAGGATGTTGTGAGAGACAGTGTAAAAGTCCTAAAGGAGAGGTTGAAAATATCCATTGCTCTCAGCTCATCCATCCTGGTAGCTGCTTCATCATAGAAGGCAATCAGACCGGTCAAGTATTATTTACCCTTAGTTAATCCATGCTGATTACTCCTGATCACTTTCTTGTAATCCATGTGGATAGAGATTGTCTATCACATTTGTAATCCATGTGGAAAGAGACATTCCATCACATTTCCAGGGGTTTAGGTGAGGTGAATGACTCCTCCTTCTCGCCTTTTTTGAGGACTGGGCTGACATTTGCTTTCTTCCAGCCCTCAGGCATCTTTCTTGATTACCATGACCTTTCARAGATGATCGTGAGCAACCTCACTATGGATGTCCACCAGCACGCATGAATGGATCCCATCAGGGATCAAGGACTTATGGATTTCAATTTTGCCYAGGTGCTYTCTAACCCAATCCTTTTTGACCAAGGTCTTTCTTGCAATATCCCTTTTACCCTGATCTCTTGGGTCAGAGATTMCKGAGGGCTGGTCTTGCCAGYSAAKRCMAA
>CADDXX010000484.1:158703-253620 GCA_902810485.1 Alauda arvensis
TKGGCMTTCCTTGTCTCATTTCCACTTACTCTGACAACCTATTTATATTCATTCCAAGTCGCCTGACCTGCTTCCATTTCCTGTGTGTTTCCTGCTTACGCTTGAATAGGGACAGAAGATCTTTATTCATCCACATGGGTCTCTTTCCTCTTTTACCTGATTTTTTGCTCATCAGGATGTATCTTTTTTGAGCCTGGAAGAAGTGATCCTTAACAATCATCCAACTCTCTTGGATCCCTCATCCCTGAGGGGCCTGTTGCCATGGTATTCTTCCGAGATCCCTGAAGAGGATAGAGTTAGCTCACCTGAAGTCCATGGCTGCAATCCCTACGTGCTGATACTGAACTCCATCATCTTACAGTTTTTTCAGCCAAGGCTGCCCCTGAACCTTCACATCTTCAATGAGGCTTTTCCTGTTTGTTATTGTGGGGCTGAGCAGCAAGCCATTCTTTCTGGGATCTTTGACAACCTGTGACAGGAATTTGTCAGTAGTGCTTTCCAGGAACCTCCTGGACTCCTGTTCGTGTGTTTTGCTGTGTTGCTTCTCCAGCAGATGTCAGAGTAGTTAAAGTCCCCCACAAGAACCAGTTCCTGCCTCCAGAAGGCCTCATCCACTTCCTCCCCCTGACCAGACAACACCCAAACAGCATCACCATGACAACAGCACAAGGCACAGCAGGGTCAGWGYGACCATTTGGGCAAATCATTAGTTATAGCAATCTTTTTATAGTATTAGTAATGCAGGTAGTCTGAACCTACATATTTTGAAAGAATTTTTCTTGTATTTACCAAAGTCTCAAGAYGACAGAGACGCAGGCTGAAGAGTTAGATTAATATTTTCCCTCTCACAATACCAGAATTCATCCAGTTTGAAAACAGCCACTTTTAAGTACAGTTGCTCCTGCTGCTCTCCTCCATAACACAGGAGTGCTTACAAACCTCACCTAAAACACCAAGGCATGTTATAGCCTGAAAGCTGCATCTCTGGCACCTCTGATACTTCAGGGACTGGGGGAGGGAATTTTGAGCAATGACCACAAGGGCAAATCTGAAAAGGAAGAAAAAAGAAAAATAGTGTTCTGTTTGGATTTTGTTATCAAAATTTGCTTTGTAGATCTAAGGTATCAAAAGTAAACATGTGCTTATGTATCTAGCCAGAGCTTTAGTTCATTCACAATCAGATCTGCAGCATTTTTCCTTATCAGAAACACACTATATTTTCTTTCTAACAGTTTCTTAGCATCAGTCAGGTGGAAAAAATTTGAATCAACAACATGTGCAACTATCTCAGTATTCCCCTTCTGAGCATTTGGGCTGAAACATGGGTGTTTCATGTAGTTGTTAGAAATTGTTTAAAGGAAATGCAAAATAATTTGGGATACAAGATTGCTGCAAATAAAATTAGGGKTAATGTCTCAAATAATTCACACAAACTARGCTTTGTGTAGTCTTTTGCTTCTCTGGGTAAGAAGTTAGTGTGGGGTTTTTTGCATGTTAGTGTAAAATTTCATTTCTGAATTAAAAGACAGATTTTTCAGTAATCTCTCAGAATTTTTAAACTCTTTTTTCTTATTGATTCTTATTCTGCATCCTCGGGGGATTTAATATAAGGATTTTTTGTTGAATCCTGTTCTGTCTCTTAAACTTACATGCTATGATACGTGTATTATTTATATTGTATTAATGCTGCTGGCTTTGGTCAGCTSCAGTTTCATTGCAGGCTTAGGGAAACTCCAAGAAAATGCATTGAAAAGTTATTTTTTTTACAGCTCCTTTTCTCACTCATTTTCTTTTTAAAAAGCAGCCTTCATTTAGGAAGCAGTAATAATCACTAAGAGCTATTTTACCTCCAGTCTCTGTGTCAGACTGCTGAAAGGTGTGGAGTTGGCAAACACTGCATGACTCAGCCTGATATCTCAATCACACTCCAGAATAACAATAGATTGACCTTAAGGAAATGGCATTACAGAGAACAAAGAAAATCACACAGAACAATAGGAAGGAAAGAAGGAGATGAAAATAATAGAAAGTCCTTTGAAACAGAAAGCACCTGCCCTGCCCCCCTTGCAGATAAATTTTGTTTGACCAGAAGACTGTGCAAGCAGTGGTCTGCTAAGGGCTGTCACTTTCCTAAGGGGGACCATCTCCATGGGAAAAAAAATACAGGAAGTTTTTCTTTAAAAAACACAATTATAGTGGATCTTCAAATGAATTTTTAAAAATTAATAGTGTATTAATAATTAATTAATGCAAGRACAGATTCAATTTGAAATCTGAATGCAGTTCAGATAAAACCTGTTTGCTRTTATAGTCAAACTGAAGTTTAGACAACTTCTCACTTGTTTTGGTGGTAGGGAGGGAAAGAACTGATACTACTGAGCCCACACAAACAAGATGATCTCTCAAAAAAATTCTCTTTTTTTTACAGGCCCTGTTAAAGACAGTTGGATTTACAGCTCTCTCCCTTCAGCACATGCCTTCTCAGTATTCCCCAGGACAGTCTCCAGCTCCAAAAGAGTCTCTGAGACCTGCCCAGGAGATGGAGCCAATCCCACTGCTCAAACTCATAGTCTTACAGGGTTTGCAAATTCTACTGAGAAGCTACTTTTTTTCTGATTAAACACTGAGTCGTGATGCCTTTGAGCACAGGGTCGAATAATGTGAACATTATGCAGTTCCCCTCTTCCCATTYATACCCCTGAAAGAGGAAGAGTAGAGAGAAGATTTTGGAAGGGTTTTAATAATGCATGTTTTATTCTAATAATCTATTTTTATTAKTAKTRTRTTTCATTTTACTATTWTTTACYTGTACATTTTTATTATTATGCACRTAGCAATACATATTGTCCCTCTRTGGCCTGATATTTGGTTTTGATAATACCTTTTGCCTCACKGTGGCCTGAAGCTTGAATAGAAACCTTATGAGATCTTCTGTCTYCAAAGTCCCCACTCTGCTTAATTTCAGCCTTTCCAAATGGCACCTGCTGGATTTGAAACCCAAAGGTATTTAACTTTAGTCTCAAGGGTATTAATGTGGATTATCACATTTACTGTTTAAAATATCTAAGGAGATTATGTAGCTGATATTGAAAAATGCTCTTTCACAAGGCTTTCAGGTGTTTAAACGGAGGGTCTTATTCAGATTTTGAAGATTGTAAATTCTGTTCATGAGAACAGCATTTAAAATTCACATATTTCAAGGGAAGGAGCAGWACATGSYTATGTAGCTTTTTAAAACTAGAAAGGACTCTCAGATATAACAATATTATAACACMATCCACAGCTTTTTACTCAGCAGGTACCACACTGAGCTSAGCTTTTACTTGATTAAAACTTCATCAGCTGGAAAGATCTTCCTCTAAGGGAGAGGGTGTTTCTTTCCCAGCTTTTCTAGAGGTGATCCTCTGCAATTTGTATAGTGCTTTTAAAATGGACACGCAGGAAATTCTCTAACCAAGCTGCCAGTAGGAGTTAAGAGTGACAAAATGCAAGAGAGCAAATGTAAAAATACATAGGAAGAAAATATAAGTATCACAGCAACAACTGTTCCAATCAGCTGTACCAGGACGATTAGGAAAAAGAGAAAAAACCTAACCAAATGCATTAGTTTTTCATTATACGGGAGAAAATGTATTAAAAATTATCTTATTTCTAAAGAACAGCTAAATATAAAGTAGGTGCAAAACTTAAAGCCTGCTTAGTCACCTCAGAAGGTAACAAGGCTTTGCTTCTCATGAGGACTTCCCTGAAGTGTTACAAGGAAAKGAAACATCAGTTCAGCTCTACAGGCTGAAGTCTATTACTTTTTCATAATTTTAAATCCAGTCTGAGTAAAGCATGACCCTTAGAGTAAGATATTCTCATTTTATRCACGACTATACATGTTAATGTGATTCTTTTCACTTATCCTTTTGTATATCCTTTTGTTTGCAGAGTGAGCTATAAGAATGCGTTCAGTTTTTACTTTAAAACAGATGATAAGGAAAGCAGAGAGAGCTTATGTTTGTAAGCATGATAACTGACTTGCAAACTTGTAGGGATGTGGAAAATTCCAAGGGCTATTAATTACCATGTGGAATAATTCATTTAATTAATCCCAAGTTTCCTTTGTAAAATGRAAAAAGGGGATCTACCCTTCCCTTAATAGGAAGCAGCTGTTCATTAAACAAATCCACAGAAAACACCTTTTTAGTACTATTCCAGAAGCTGAATTAATTTCATTTTAGACTCCACCAAAGAATACAATAGCTTTTTCCTTAAAGCTGGATGAGTTAACACAGCCAGCACCATGTTTGTGATAGAAACGCAAGCCTATACGCACACACACACAGGGAGTCTACAGAAGCAGCCCGGACAGTTGCAGGAAGCGACACAACTGAGCAGCACTCTGGGTACAAACAGCCAATTCTGATGCTGACGACAGAGGATCACCTTTAAAGAGGATAGAGGGTGCTTAGCTTGTACTTAGCCTTGCAGCCTTTAGTCAATCTTATCACTCATATTAATATATGAGGGTTTGCATTTCACACGCARTCCTTTTTTCCAGCATAAATGATCTTAGACTGTGATCTGTATGAATGTGGGAGTGTGTGTATTTCTTGCTTTCTTTACCAGTATCCACAATYCTGTTGATGATAATGGTAGTTTCCTGTTACAGAAGTGCTGACAGAAATCAAACACTGCTTTCCTTTATCCCTAWGTGATCTCCTTTAGTGTCATAAACCAATTAATAAATTTTCCTATTATTTCTATGAMAACTGGTGATAATCTGATAAATTTTATGACAAATTTTGTTTCAAAAGTACAATTAATTARCAGCAAACTTTTAAAGGTTRCAAYAAATTTTATGTAGAAACAAATTTCRCTGTTAAGCATAGGGTAGAACAAGTCTGAAACTAGTTTGCTTAAATTTATTTTAGTGGGTCTCTCAAGGCAACTTTAAGTAAAAAATGAGTGGATAGATTTGAGCCACTTTTTTTCTTGGAATCAGTTGTTGCAATTGAGTAATATTGAATTTAACAGATCCAGAACTTCACTCTTTGGAATTCTACTTTCCATGAAGCAGAAGACCCTTTCTCTAGGAAKTTTCCATTTCTGCTTGTTAGACATTCAGCAGATACACAGAAGACCACAAATAAGAAACTCTTTACAGCTCAGACTTTTACTTTTGAAATGTAAGATGTGTCTATCATTCGCTGGTATTTACTCTCCTCCATAATACTACTACTCAGAGCAAAGGAGAAACATAGATACATATGTGATTGGTATTCCTACTGCCACAACTGAAGCCCTGCAAAAATATTGAATTTCAGGAAAATTACCGTGTGGAAAGGCACTCAGAAGGTAGAGTTTCAGAACAGACATTCAAAATTATTACTCCAATAAATCCAGGAAAAAGCCAACTTTTTATTCCCTTCCAAGTTCTAAATTTAAAACAAAAATAAAATTATCCTRWGAAAAATRTARCGTCAGATTCATATCAAAAAGCATSTAAAAAGAGGTATGTATCAGTTTCTCCAAAACATAAAAAACAACATCTTGTGCAAAGATCTGTTAGGAGGGACTGACAAGTGCTTCRCCTATTCTTTGGAGACCTTAAATCAGACATTAGATGGAGGTTGCACTTTTCTAAAAGTTTTGAATTATTTTGGGTAATTGATTCTGAAATGCTTAAATACAGTTTCAAAACTAATTACTCAAGCTCATTAACAGTGGTTACACAACAATATAGCTTCATTATGGCCTACAAAGTATTTTTCCAAACACCCATTAGGATGCAAATCCCGTCTTTGTGTGYTTGAGCCCATTGATGTGCAGGCATTTGGGGTCATTACACCTATGGTCACTYATGGATCACTGAACTCTGTGACTGCTGCATATGCTACCCGTGAAATGTGATGAGAACACTRGGTTTTTTGACAAAACATAAACACAAGAAATTTGTATGAGTGGAAATAATTTATCAGGAAGTACAAATGTTTCTGTGAAAAAGTATGGACCAGAAGATGACTGGTATTAGAAAATAAAAATTCAGCTGAACACCTCAGGAGAGTTTCTATAACTTTTGGTCTGAAAAAAGATCTATCTTTTGATTTGGAAATTATTTAAAAACATGTCTGTCAAAAGCAAAACTGTCAATAGCAGCTACTGACATAATGGAAGGAGGAGAGAAGGCATTAAGGAAATCCTTAATGAAATTGTAAGCTCCATTGCTTACAATCAGTCCAGTGATTGTTTAAAGAGACTAACAGGTTAACTTAGCCAAATAAGTTCAGTCTCCTTTTCACTTCAACATTATCTTCTTCTTGAGGCAGGCACTCCTGCACCCTTCTCCTACAGTGAGAATTAAATGCAGCTCCCAGGYTGGTGTGCAGGTTGCTAATATGATCCTTAGCAAAGTATGCCCTTGCCCCACAATAGATACATGGAGGAAAGCAGTGCTTCCAAGTAGCCAGTCATAATTGTACTGATTTGCAGTGACTCATTACGATAAGTAAGCCTCCTAAGCAAGTGTTTCTCCTCCCATATTTACTTTTCACTTATCAATGATTAAGTAAATAGAAATAATATCTGGGAATGGGACCATAGCTACCATTATGTCTATAATTTCACCAGTGTGCAGCATTGGGAGTAGCTACAATGATTGAACCAAAATTTACTGATAGACCAGTAAATAACAGCATGAAATGGACAAGAAATTCATTTAGATATTAGAMATGTTAGAATTACATGAAAACTAGTGGTTTTCATAAAACTATAAGCACCAGATATTGCCTCCTGATAGTTTCYACCTGACCTTGTAAGGGTGTGATCAGAGTACAGTGGAAACTTCGAGATACTTGAAGTCATGTGGGCATTCATTCAAGATCTCCAAATGACTTCTTTAGTAGCACAATATTCCCTGGTTGGTATATAAGTAGATAACAAGGCAGTAGAGGTGATCAAGAGAAAAAATTATTTAGTAGTCTAAGTGGGAGGGGCAAAAAGGGTAGAAAATATGGCTAATAAGAAAGAGCCATAGCTAATGACCAAAAATTTGATGTAGTGAACAAGAAAGAATAAAATATCTCAGAAAGGGAGCTATCATAGCCAGATTTATGTCCAAAACTATGGACATTATAACAATTAATAAAAATATTAGGTAACATAATGGGGGAGTTTGCTCACTTCAATTTTTGGACTGGATGTTGACATTCAATGCAGCACTGGATAAGAATCATAGGAAGCAAAGTCAGATTAGACATTGTTGGTGAAGAGACAGCAGAGGAAATAACTTGGGACACTGTTACATAAATGGCTCATCAGGTAGCAATTTATAAAGAAACATGATTAAGTTTGGAGGCGACAGGATCTTTGTCATTCTTCTTGTTGAACTTGCTGAAAACAAACACTATGTACATTAGCTTTTGAGATTTAGAGAAACATCCAATTTTTTTTAGAAACCAATGAATCCTACACATTTTTGTGGTTTCCTGGTGGACATTGTTAGAATTATATCTGATTTCAGCTTCCACTCAGGAAATGACTCGTCTACCTAACTGATGCTATCAGCTCTCTGAGGGGGCTTTTTCTTCCTCTCCATTGTGCAGAGGCCTTCATGTCTGCTTCATCTTTGCTGCTGATGCTCACTCAACACCATATTTCTCAGTGATGGCTGATGAACTGCCASCACTTATTCAACTTAGTGTATCCACTTCTTTGTAATGTTGTGAATCAAGTTCAACACCTTTTAAGAAACTGTAATGGTTAATAACAGGTGTGTGCAGACATGGATGGTTACCTAGAAATGCGCCAAAACTATTTCATGCTGACATCTCATTTCAGAAACATTGCTTGGTTTCATGAGCTTAGTTAAAYGTTTCTGCTACTCTCAGCCTCTAAATAGGTACCTTCACAAGATTAAACAAGAATTATGGCGRCATCAAGGATGTTTTAAATTGCTCTTCACTTGCTCCTCACCAACCACCAAAACTAGAAGCCATTTGTTGAGAGGGAAACAGTTTCTAATACAYAGAGGTCTTAAAAGAAGCACATGATGGGGTCCCTTCCTTCTTTGTCCAATATCCACCTGTGAAATTCTTAGCAGTCTGCCATTATTGCAAAACTGAGCATTTCTTTTCATAACCTGATCTTAATTGCGCCAATTATTCAGCTGACATGACAAGAAGAGATGAGCAAGTAGTCAAGTCTGTAGGTGATGCTTCTGGCCAACTGCAATTTTCAATGAAACTCTTTCTTCTTTGCTCTTCTGCTGACAAGGTCAAATACAAATGTAGGTACAAAATTTTTTGTAGGACTTTCTTTTGCCATGGAATTTGCTTACACAGACACCAACTCCAGGAGTTTCAGAAAGTGGCTATTAAGAATATTTCCCAATCACATATTAACTGTCCATTGTTRATGTTAACATGGTGTCTCATGTTGACTCTGGGTATTCTGTAAAGGTGAGTCACCRTCCCACACATAAAGAGCAAGAAGCACAATTCAATTTTCAAATAGAGACTTCCCTATGAAACATAAATTTCCCTAGGTTTCTGTGAAGCCTAAATATCTCTCTCCACAGAAATTTGTTCTTATTCTTAACGTTAGGTTAGATAAATTCAACTTTTGCTGTGAATCCTGCAACTCAKCAGAGATGGATATTAATTCTCTATCTAAAGTAAGACTTAAGACTGTAAGTTTTAGTTTTTGATCAACTTGGTGGATTTTCATTGTTATTTCTGCCTTTTTGGTCATCCCCATTCTAGGAGCTAATTTCTATTTCAGGGTTGAAATACACACACACTGCTTTGTGAAATGCATATAATTCAAGAGGGGAATATCCCAATGATTRTATCTTAGAATAGGGTTTTTCATTGTACTGTCTGGACATCCTTGAGATCTGTGGATTATTTTGTAGGAGACCTTTTAAAGTCAAGAAAATAAAATYCCTATATGCTATGGCAGGTACACAAATGCTGCTGGGAGGAACATGCCTTTATTARTCCACACCTCTTTCACAAACATGTAGTTCACAGTTCAAAAGAATTTGCAAAATGTCTTAAGAGAAGTGGTTAAAAATGGCTACTACTTGGATCCAATCAGTAGGTTTTCTGCCCCAGTTAAAAGCTCAGAGCAAAAACCAGTGTGTTCTCACAAAAMAGCCTTGTTGAATGATGTAGTTTGTGTCATGGCCCATGTATGTATAAAATCACAAAATATCACACAAGGGCTTTTTAATTTATTAAGACCTGTTTTATAATGTGTATTAGGGTGCATGTGTCATCACTGTTTACCATATTATTATGATCAGTTATTGCCAACAAGGCTTCCTACATAATTCTTGAACTGTTGTTTAACACACACCAGTCAATATTTAAAATTCATTAAATGTTCTACATTTAATGTTCAAGATTCACCATAAGTCTTTGGCAGATGTATGTAATGGTGAAAATGTATTCACAGTAGGGTGTAGGGAGCACTGAATATAATGAATTTTTGGTAAATGAGARGGACCAGCCACATGTAACTTCAAAGCAGAAAAATTTCTTAAAGTGTGGCATTGTTGTCTTTTCACATACTTATTTTACACATTGTTCAAGCAGCAATCAAACTGAGAAGCATTTTCTCAACCATCATATTTTTAACTCACTTCCCCTTGAAAAACTGCTTTGGGGAACAAAATTTGGATTTAGGCATTGGAGGGATGTGTATTTTTCTTTTAGTCTGGCTCTTATCAAGACTGAAATAAACATTGCTTTCCTCAGAATACTTCAGTCAAAAAAACTAAATCTTAAAACGTATAATCTGTAGCAAACAGTAAAACTAGCCAAGAATCCATTAGCTGAAAAAAAAAAATGTGTAGGGAATAAAAGAAGAGGCAGGAAGGTCAAGATAAGAGAAGATTATGCTGTCCTGTGGAAATGATCCAGTGCCTCTGACACCCACATGGAAATATTGCCCACAAASTAGAAAAGTTTCAGCTATGGTTTCCCAGTGGCAGAACTCATTTTGGTGGCTCATGGGCTGTTGGAGCCAAGACAGGACAATGGAACCTGTAAGGCCCAGGCATGGGTCAAACAGTCAGAGAAATAAAGCACGTGGGAAAGGAAGCAGGAGTCAAAGGAAGCAGGAACAGGCAGGGGGGCTCTGTTTACTCTTCCAAGTGACTCAAAAKACTCAGCACATGACACTAACAATATTATTCTGCTTTTTTAAGGGATTATTTGTTTAGGTGAAGATTAAACTAAGAMATTTCCAATCATTCTGAAACAACTCTGGAGGTCTGAAAATGTGACAGGAAGGACAGTTACATAAAACATTTTTAATGCAATTTAAAATTCCWTGAGGTCATGTGCATTCAATCCCTTATTCAAAAAATTTTGGTTCARTAGCTCTAATTGTTTTCTGATATTAAGATTCTCCTGTTGATTTTTCAAAGCTGAAAGAGTTTAAAGGGACATTTGTGAGCTCAACTGAGCTACTTGCGAAAGCACTCAGARAGAAGTACCTCAGGCTTTTTCACTGCTTCCCACACACAGCTTCTCCTTATACAGAGAGGAAACCTATTTCTGCTAAGTGCAGCAACCACTAATGGCATTTGATGAGGAGCAAGGGAAAAATTAGTTCTTTCCCATGGATTTTTACAATGCTGATAAAAAAGGGCATCCTTTTTGTGGCTTTTACTATGAATATTTATTTTTAGAATAGATACTTTCTGCCTTCATCTGACCTATTGCACTGTTCCAACACACAAGGCTCTGTTCTGACAAATTTTACTGCCTTTCTGAGCTGAGAGCATCAGAGAAACTCATCTTTGTCTTGTCTTGATTTTAGTCAGMCAACAAATAAATTTATATCAATACAAGACATTTTTTGTTTACTTAGTTTGGAGCATGCTGGTGAGTGAATGCTTGTTATAATTTATCTGCTACAATGTATGGCAACAATGTGGAATTATAAAAAGGATGTCCTTTAGGATGACTTCAGACTTTTTGATGGTAATCTGCTGGTTGCTCTTTTTTTTTTTTTTAATATTAAGAAGAAAAGGCAGGATGGAGAATGAGTCATAAAGGAAGAAAAAGAAGACTGAAAGAAATTTTCAAAAGCAGTTCTTCATGCTRAAGGCTCACCTTGTGATCACTGATTACTGACTTGCAGGTCCTGAACTGGAGAATCCCCAAATCACTAGCTTCTGCTTTTCTGGATACAATACCCCATTTTATCTGTGKTACCAAAGTCAGATTACACAGGAGAAGATCCCAAGGGAAACTAAATCTCTGGCCCTCCCAAGGTGTTTCAGTGTCAGCAGTATGCGCCCTCTTTGCCCTTGCAGCAGTCAGTGAGGAGAGCTGACAGGGCGAGGAGCGTGCAGATCAAGAGGCTGATGAGTTTAGGCATGTTGAGAGTTGTAGAGAATCTATCTGAACCCCCTTTCATCCCATAGGCACAAAATTCTGGCTAATTACCCATCCCCTGAACTCCCACAGCTTTCTGGTYGGTTTGAGACTTCTGAACCTGACATCAGTTCTTTGTACAATTGAGCTAAAATACCTCAGAAAGGATCTATGGGTAGCATGGCATAGAGAAAGGAGTGACTCCTGTCCTGCCTGCTCTGCCTGAGAGAACATCTGCACTAAGCAGGGGGATKGGGACCCTGTTGGAGACCTCATCCAAGACGTGAAAGTCTAGCTGCTTATTACTAGCAGTGAGCTGGGAAATAACATTTAAACTCTTTAATATTAGCTGTGTTTCATATACAAAATATATTGGTCTTTCTAAGATGAAGTACCTACATAATTTTGGCTGGTAACAYCAGAGAGAAACATTCTTCTTGTGGACACCTTGGCATCTATGTCACATCATTTTCTTCTCCTTTTCTTTCATTACTAGAAGCAATTATCAAAAGATATTTTGCTTTTTGACCAATTAATCTGTGCATGCTGTTTATATCTGAAGTAGTAATCCTGAGCTTTTGGCCAAGATTCATGATGATCACAATCCTGTTTTATTAACACAGATTGCTGGAGTTCAGACTCTCACTCTGTTACTGCTATTGCAAAAGCCAGTGAGATCAGATGAGACTCCTACAGCAAGGGGAGAGCAAGCAGTAGGAGCTGCTAATCTGTTAGAAATCAAACACTGCACCTTGTTATCCATGATTATGGAGCTGTGGTGTTTTTTGCTGTATGTGCTACACCGTTGAACATCTGAGGCAGTGAGCCCAGTTTGTCATTGCATTGGGCTTTATCTTGTATTCAAGGAATGCTGCTCTCACGTATAGCTGTGGCTGCCTCAGGCAGAAAGCATCAGGCTTTCTGCAAGGTTTGTCCATTTTAAGGATGCTGCTCCAGTGCTGACCTTGAAGGCCCAGCAAGACTGTGCTATCTGGGCTTTGAATACTTAGCCTTGCTGAGCTGCACACACCTCACAGTTATACCTGTKARAATATTTGACACTGCAGTTCTTCACACCACAYAAACAGGAGTTGCTATAGGACTYMGTTTGAAGTGTGTGACAGAAAAACRTAGAGGTCCACTCTGTATTCCTGTAGGAAAGTRATCTCAGTCCAGTCACCTCACCTTCTGTGTGTGCCTCRTTKCTGTCTGTTCCTGCCAGGGTGCAGGTCATGGATCTGTTGGGGCACTGCTCTGGTCTGTCACTGAATGCCTTCAAGAGCTTTTAGGGTGACATTTTTACTGCCTTTGAGGAGATTTTAGATGCAGAAGCAGAAGGTTCTTTGCTATGCAAAACACCCTCTCTTAGTCCCTTCTCATGGAGATTTTACCTTTTTATTTTCCTCACTTTTCCTATCATGTGCTC
This sequence comes from Alauda arvensis, assembly GCA_902810485.1. Taxonomy (NCBI): domain Eukaryota; kingdom Metazoa; phylum Chordata; class Aves; order Passeriformes; family Alaudidae; genus Alauda; species Alauda arvensis. Next base: position 171,505 of record CADDXX010000484.1, read on the forward strand.
TGAAAAGAAATTGCTACTCTGTAGTGTTTGGTAATAAATTACTGAGGAACAAATACAAGCAAAAGTGGATGACACCTTTGATACTGCAAAGGCAGAAAAAGTGCAAATTAAAATACTGTAGTATTATATAACAGCTCAGCAAACCAGAATTGTTTGTTCATTATTTTAAAGATTATTCTATTTAAAAGAGACATTTTTAAACTCTGAGTGAGAAACACATTTTTTCAGTGTAAATTGTTCATTTCCACAACATCATTAAATTATGTGGCTCTGTCACTTCCAGGATGTTTTATTATATGAAGTGCATACTATTAGTGGCAGATATATAATGAAAATTTATTTTCTTCCTGTACATGTTTGTTGCCTGGTGGTTCTTCTTCAGGGATATCCTCTGAGTCCTTTATCTGCTGTCTCTATTTGCATGTGCATTGTTGCTAATCACACTCCCCAGTGACTGGCATTTTTATTTTGCTGGAATGCTCTTTTTCCACTWCMGGAGGGGCTGCTGCTGCTGCTGTGATCTGCATAACCAGTGTGTGACCCCRTAGCCTGGAATGACTTTATAATTTGAGACTACAGGAGCAGGATTCTCCAGGAATGTGACGCTACCTCTGAGCCTGAGGATTTTCACCAAGATCCCTAGGAAAATATCAGTAATGTAAAGTTGCAGAAGAGCAAATCTGCAGCTGAACTCACAGAGATGTCTTTGAAAATGAACTAAACCTGAGTGCAAAAATACAGTTCTCAGTCATCACTTCTTTTCTGGAGCAATGTCAACTCTGTCTTTTGATAAATACAAAAGATGCATCCTGTAAAAGAACTGAGTCCTGCAAAACAGTAAGCAACCTTGAAAACTTTCCTTTTATGTGTCATTTCTAAAGTTCTGAGATAGGCTGTTAAAGCTTCTAGAAATACAATGCTGAAATGCTGAATCTCTGTAAAGTGTGTGAAATAGCTATTCATGAAGACAGAACATTGATTCAGGCAATTTTAATACCATCTTCGAAAAAAGCAAGGTCAAAAGGCTTAAAGAATATTTTTTTTCCTTACATTTAAGCAGGCAAGGGCATGATTTAGCACAGATGCCTAATCTCAGCCAAAACCTATTCTATTTCATGTTGAAACATAGTAAAAAATTAATGTGCCAGTTCTTAATTAYATTTTTACTTGCTTCTGGCATTTTGGTTCAGTTGGTTTGCGGGTTTTTTTGTCATTTCAAGGATTTAATTCCACGTCTAGTACAGGAAAGCACAACCTGTGTGAGGTCTCCACTTCCCCAAGATTAAGCTGTTGCCTCAAGGACAGAGAGCGGAAATATAAAATGCTATATCTGGGAGTTTCAGACCACCCYTTTTAAAGCAGGTACATATACTGGTACTACACAAGAAATATCAGAGAGGTTCAGCTGGCAAAAACAAATAAACAATCTCAAGGCTTTTATATGAGCTGCGTGCAGGAGGACCCAAGTCAAAAATAAATTAAACCAGTAGGACTTTTTTCTTTTTCTTCAGCAAGGATTAGAGCAGGTATTAGGGGATCTTCTTGGCCTTTTCTTAGCAGAGGCCCAGTTTRGGCACAATCCTGGGTTTTCTCAGTGAGACAGGAGCAGGACCACTACAGGTCGTAGTGCCTTCCCTCCAGTACCATCTGTCTGCAGCTCTCAGGGCTACACAAGAGTGGAAATTAGCCTGYACATTTTGGTAGCATAACCAGGAGGTTAGGATAGCACAGTAAAATTAAAATGAATTTTTGGTTATTTGGCTCAGCTACACTTATTACTTATGTGAAGTCACTAAAAGCCAAGCAGAAATGTGGAAATCATGACTCTGATACTTTTTTTTGCCTGGCTGTAAGGACACCCTGGAATTTTTTAGGATGTATGACACCCWGCATGTTTCAGGTCATTTGTACTGCAGGCTCCCAAAGTAAATAGCAATAACCAATTTAATGAGTGGTAACTTATTCTGCCTCAAGAGAGCTGACAGCTTCAGAGATGTTGGCAGGAGAGTTTGTTCCCCTCTTACAGCATTCCACTGTTTGTTTCTGCTCTGCCTTTTTATTTAAATGCTCATGYCAAAGGTTATCCATGGAGGTGAAATTAACTTCAAGTTCTTCCCTACCTGATATCRCATTATGTGGAGTGTCATAAAAGATAAAGAATGGGAAGGCTTCTGTCCTACTRGCCTATAAATAAAATATTTGTTTGTTAGGGCAGGATAGGCTTTTTGGCCTCAGTGTGATAAAATTGTAGAGACTAGCCCCAGAAGACTGCATTATCATAGATGTGCAGTAGCACAGATATAACTCATCAGAAGGAACAAGCGAGCCAGAGTGCTTAAAAAAAAATAAAAAAAAAGTAATAAAATTTCTGTAAGAGGATGTTAAATATGCTATGGTCCACACTAGATACAGCATGTGAACACAGGGTGCATGTAAACATAACACCCTGAGGTTCAAAGTATGCTATTCCTTCTAGCAGAATTAATAAATTCAGTATTTTAAAYACCTCTATAATTTTACTTTCTCCTGGCATTTTGAAAAACACTCATTTTTAACCTTATTCTTATACTGATATGAGAAATCTTATAAATTTAGAGCACTTCTGGTGTATTTTTCCTTGAGCTTGCACCTAAGCAAGGATGGAGCTCTAGTCCTCTGCACCAGGGTCTGCAACTGAAAACTACCTATCATATGAGCAAATACAGTAATGCATCTAGAGGTATTGATGATCATCTGTAATTGCACAACATTCTATAAGGCACAAACTCAAAACTACTGAGCTGGAGTTTCTACCAAAGGGATCTCCTCAGGGAAGAAATTAAGTTAAAGAATATCAGCTTTTTACCAACCAAGAACCTTTTCTAGCAAATATTTTTGGTAATAGTAACAGGTATGAGGAAATTGATTGTTGTTGAATTATCTTTAATTAAATATCATTCAAATGCTTGACAAAGTAACTGACCTGACCTTGACTGAAAGAAAACATAAACCACATAATACACGACCCACTGCTCAGTGCTATTGATCCAGCAAAATGGAAAATATACAGTTATCTAATGCAGAACATCCTGTGCTCAGAGCTATGAACTCATTCACACAGAATAATTTATTTGGTTATAGAAAAAGCTCTTAGAATTAATAAATAGCCTCTTATTTCTTTTTCCTCTCTTCAATACTACCAACACTGCCCTTTCTGTACAGATAAGTGCTACTTGACTTGAAACTTAAAGAATTACCATCTCACAGCTGTCCCTACCCAGGCAATTTGCCAGTAAGTGAAGCCTGCCAAAGCAAAGGTTTTGGCATAAGGCAGGAGTAACTKGTTGGAGTGGCCTGAGAAAGATGTAGAAGCCTCACTGAATGCCAGTATGTTCAGTGTTACCATTACCATGAGGGAGTTCATTGTAGGGCACACCACAGCTCATGAGCTGTTATGCAACATAGACTAAAAATGTCAAAAGGCCATCATCAGGGAATTTGTAATGGGTTTAAACTGCACAACAATTACAGAACCATAAGCCTTGAAGGAATGTTTGTAAGGTATACCTTCCCCTCTAGTTACAAGGATTTAATTATTAAACCTCAATTTCATTAACGTGGCGAGTCCCATCCCTTTCACTGTGCCTCTAAATTGCTCACAAAATTTCTTAACTACCAGAAGAAATGTTGATATTATAACAAAGACTCGGCCACAAACATTACGGGGCAAAATACTGATTCTTTTATGTCGGTAAAATTAATTAGATTTTAAAAATGCACATTTTAAAAGAAGTAAGACCAAATCAGATTTTAATGATGGTGACATTAGTAACAAAAACTGCATGCAATTTATGCAACCAAACCTTTACAATAAGCTGCAACCTAACCTCTGTMTCTGACTATCCTTTTAACAATAAAGGGCAATGTCAATTTGCTATTGACATTGGAACACCAACATTTCCCACAGAAACTACATTTTCTTAATATTTTTGCTTATAAGTACTAGGGTATCTGGTTAAGAGGATATCCTCCCTCCAAATAATGGACTGTCTAAATATTTGTCTTGTCTCCAAAAGAAACACAATATCTCTTAGGATAAAAGATTCCCTTCCACTAAATACAATATGCTCTTTTTAAGCTTTGTAATGTCAGGTATTTTCCCAAAATATTGTAGTTGTCCACAATGCCACCATTTCTCTCACAAGTAAAATACTGAACTTATCTCACATGGCTCTTTCRACTGTAGATTTGTAAGCATAAGGAGGGGTTTTTTTAACACATAGTTGAGTATTTTGTAGTCTACATGATAGTATGTAGAGTAATATTTCMAATAATGATAATGCTTTCATCTGTCAGGCTAGTGGCTTCATCAATGCAATTGCAAAACCGAAAATACTTTCTCCCAACAATATTCTGTAAAATGCTCTGTTTCTGGTACCTAAGATAGTTTTCAGCTGTGGAAAAAAAAGATTTGGAAACTGTGGCTTTCTTGCTTGAAGCATAACATTAAAGGTTCTGTCATGCACTGACTGTTATGAATTGTTACAGTCCTTAATATAATGTTATGCCTCATGTTAGGTACTAAAAGTTAGATATTTTTTGCTCAGCTGCAAGCATCATTGATCCCAGTGTATGTGTTCTGAGCAATGGTTCTATTTTACCATGGATCTACATTATTTAATGTCTGTAAGAGCATCAAATTGTGTTGCTGTGTCAAGAAGCAAATCCTAAATACTTAAAAACTAACATTAGGTAAAAACATGACCATATGTTTATCTAACTTGCATTCATTAATAAGAGAAAAAAAAACACTTATTAATTTTATTATTCATCTGATAAGAAAGTGAAACGCATTGGTACAAGTGAGAGGGGTGTCACAAACATGACTGCTCTTTTTTGCTCTTGTACCAAAGCTGAGCTCCACAAACAATTGGAAGCTCCCCACCAGCAATGAGCACATAAGCTTGTTAACAGCCATGGCTGAGGGAAGGGCCAGGGCAGCATGCCTGGTGAACTGATGGATGTGAGTTGTTTTTCACTGTGAGCTCCAGATGCCCTTTGGACATAACAGGCCCTGGCCTGTATTTACCATATGGTCACAAAGTGTGGGTTGAAGGGAGTGTTTCCAGCAGGGATGTGACCCTGCAAGGAGAGCWAGGCTCCTAGGTCTTCTAGTCCTTATATTGTTTATCCCCTCACCTTCTTTAACCTGCTTTGTTGGTCCTGAGTGTAACTTCTGAGGCTGACAATTCCCTGTCTGTGTGAAGTGCCTATTGTGATAGAGCCTCACTCATTTCTGGGGTTGCTGCTACTTCAGCAGCAATAACAGCAGCAACTTGATACTGCATGTGCAGCATGAACTGACACAGGATACATCCTGCACCACATACACTCAGAAAAATGCAGCACCAACCATGTCTTCAATTCTGTTGAAGGAAGAGATGTGTGCTCTACACTGATATTCTTCTCTGATATTATGGACTGTAATTACTCGTTTGCATTCAGGTCTGAGAAACAGATGAATGAAAGACTTGCTTCTTCTTTTTACTCTTTTTGCTGCCAACGTGCAGAAATTAAGGTTCTCATGTACATATTTTGCGTGGCAGAACAGATAAGAACCAGCAGATAAAGTTCAGAACGTCAGTAAACTACGTTCAACCTGTCCTCCATTTGAGCAAGGAACTTATCAAGAGCAGGGAGGAGCACAGCTGGCTTTCCAGATAATGCTCATTACCTTATAGGACCTTTCAAAGTATATTGCAAACACACCAAAAACTATTTCTTTCCTATGTTTACTTCATTTTTCATTGTGACACAGAGGGGACAGTGTCATTGACTGACATGCCCTTCTATTCAAGACTACTAAAAAAATGAGGAGTTTAGAAAAGCCCAGCCACCACTGGCCTCTGTGTATCAGGAGTTTTMCCCTTAGCAAGCCAGTCATAATGGTGTGTCCATATCTTTGGATGTGGAGCAGAGACTGCTCTATTTCCTATGACAATATTCTCCTGGAACAAAGCAGGAAGAAACAAATCTTAAAGATGTGTTGCAGTCCTATCCCTTAACTTTTTCCGTTTGGTTGACTTATTCTCTCCAGAGAACAAGGAGATCACAGCTGTGTTCCTGAGTAAAGGAGGAGGAGAGTCCTTGCCCCCATTAATTAAGTTGGTTATTACCCAGACAGTCTGGCCTTGGGCACAGAACCTCACAAATAGAATTTCAGATGTGAGGAGATGAGTTTTCTGTTGATACCACAAYGTGAAATATTCCAAAGCAACATTGCAGAACATGTATTAGTGGCACCAATGTTGTAAATAACAATCAAACCCAAATCAACATTAGCATTTGCATTTGTCTTTGTCAGAATCAGGTAAGAGTGGAATGCTGAGTAGGTGTCAGAATAGCATTTTCTAAAATTTATTATTTAATGCTTGACTTATTCTTTTGAAGTTATGGGTAGCAGCTATTTTTGTGAAGATTGTACCGACATTCTGGCTGTATTTGAGACAAAGATTACTACTTGAAAAGGTAAATCTTCGCTTCACTTAGCAACTGTATTTTAAGTCAGTCAGCAGTGTGCTTATCAAAGGTGAGAGCACTGCTGTATTTCCAAATAGTAATAGTGCAGATTGTGCCAGCAACTAAAAGACAAGAAGAACACCAGGGAAGTTTACTACATGAAATTGTTCATATATTAATAGTTGTGTAGGGAGTTACACTAAAATATAGATGTTGCTGTATAAAGTTTGAGTTTCTCTTCTGAAATTGTCTACATGTCCCCTATGTGCCTTTTGTATATATCACCAAGCTATACAGAATTTAAAAAGGGAATCAACATTCTAGGCAAGGTTGGGAAAAAAAATCTGTCACAGACTTTTCCTTTTAGTGATTTCTGGATCTTTTTGTTTTTTTCCAGTCAAGCTGACATTTCAATTTTAAATAGCACTTTGTTTGAAATCACCAAGGTATGAAACAGTCATCTTGCAAGGAACAAAAATAGCTTAGCACAAAGCACCAACAGAGAAAGACGAGTTTCTGTTATAAAATTTTCTCCTTTATATTATTTGSATGTTGACCTCTTGTRTGATCTCAGACGTTTTACTGAACYAGATTCTCAGAAACTTATGTTGATYRTTACTGGAAAATGCAAACACCTTCAACCTGATAGTTTACTTACATGGCAATAAATTCTGCCTTCATAACATCTGGGTGATTAATGAAATTTCAGTGTTTCAACTCCAGTGAAAATTGTGTTAAATTTTGGGCTTACCAGTACAAGGTTTTGGGCTTACCAGTACAAGAGAGAAATGGATAAACTACAGACAGCACAGATCCACTAAGATAAGTGACTGACATAAATTCAGAAAGGAAGAAATTAGGAGTCCTGGACTTGTAAGGTATGGAGAAGTCTAAGGGGAGATCTTGTCTTTAATGGCTAGTGGGAAGTTACCAAAAGAAAAAACAGACTCCCCAGAGGTGCTCAGGGAAAGAAGGAGATCCAACAATTTTTATGGGCTGCAGCAAGAGAAATTGTAGCTAAAAAAAAGAAAAAAAAATCCTTGAGTGCTGTGAAGCAACATTAGGAATAGGCTTGTGGAGAGGCTGTCAAACTTCTTCTCTAGGAAATTTCCAAGCCACAGCCCTGAGCAACACAGTCTGATTTCAGATGTAGYTCTGCTTTGAGCAGGAGGTTGGCTTAGATCTGTGATTCTAATAGATACATGGGTGAAACACTGGCTTCTTACACTGTCAGCTTCCTACAAATCCTTCATGACACTTTCAGTATCCTTTAAATCTTGTATATAATGAGAAGACATTAGGGAAGTGTGTGGGTGAGGGCCCCTCTTTACTCCAGCCTAGCCCAAAAAGCTTTCAAAGCAGGGTCTTACACAGCTTGCAAGTTCTCTTCCATCAGATAGCATCTAAATTGCTCATGCTGTATCACTGTCAAAAAAACCCCAAATATGGAAGGGTAATGCCATGTCAAGTAAAAAACTGATCCAGCTCCTGAACAAGAAAAGAAGCCAAAACAGAGATGGTTTTCTGAGTARTAGCTGCCCACAATATGATTCAGGTACTGAATGCTTTAACCACTAGTTAACACAATTTTTACAACTTTGCTGTGGTTGAGGAAACATTTCTCAGCCTTACCTTAAGCACACACACATATGTGCACATATTACTTACATACATTTATACATGCATATATACCTGCATATATGTAAATAGGTATATCTGTTCATACATGAGGTACACATGCAGAAATACACATAAAGAAATACAGCCTGAGAGCAGATTCTTGTGATGTTAAGCTTTGCAGAATATCTGGAAATGGCAAGATGAATTCCTTCTTCTTTTACACCAAAATCATTCCCTTTCACTATATTCCTGGAAAATTACCTTTTCTGAAATTTTAGAGTCTCATAAATACACATCATAGTCTTCTGGCAGTAAAAATTAACCTTAGCTGGAATTTTCTACTCATAACARAAGCCAAATGTGGGAATTTCTATTGATGGCAGAACATATAGACCTCTAGCCTGTGAATAATGTCCTGCATGTGAGTGAGTTTAATTACATCACTCTCCCTTTGAAAAATGTGCAATTTGGCCGTATGGTGAACTYATTTCAGTTTCCCATCACTGACTGTGCTTCAGGCATTTTTGCATTGTAAACAGTATGAATTCTAAGCCTCATTAATTTCATTATTAGCCCTGCTGTTTTTATACATTTAAAACCCCAGAGTGGACGTGAAAAGACAGTTTTCGAGGAGGCTGTGTTACTCTCCCCATTTTACAACTAGAAGTGTGTCTGTTCCACAAGGAAGCATACTGCCTTTCTTTTGACATGGTCTGTGGAGCATGAGAGACATTCAAGACTCTTAAAAGTTGAAATTATTTTTAGGAATCCATTGGCCTCTGGTATCTTGCCTGCTCTTTTCCTGGGAATAGAGAATGGGATCTCCAGGAAAATAATTTCGAAGAAGGTTTTTCCAAGTAATATCTGATTTGTCACATTTTTCCTTGCTCTTACATTTTGAACCACTGGATTTTTTTTTTTATTTTTACTTGCATGTCTTAAGTTTGCTTACATTTGCTGCATATTCACAACCTCTTGTCTACATTAAAAAAAAAATATCAAATTGTCAGTATTGTTTTCTAGTGGCAGCCTGCAATGAGGTGTACAGTAACAGTCACAACATATACAGCACCCAGGCTCCCAATACACATTTAGATTAKGCTACTTTCAAGTTAATGCTCTGTAATATGAATGTGCCATTATAAAACTATCTTTTGCTGGAATGGCATGAGGGCCAAGAAACAAAACTCAGTCCTGAACTGCAGGTGCACAGAAGTGTCACACAGGACCCTGAGCCACCTCAGTCCACCCAGTACAGGTGCACAGCCTGCAGCTCACTGCTGAGAAAACTTTTCTCCTGCTTTCTGCCAACATTTTGCRTGCCAGACAATACAGTCTATTTTCAGGAACATGACACTCAGCCAGTATTCAGTGGGGAAAAACCCTCTCTTTTAGCTCAGTCCAAGAACAGATGATCCTTGGTGGTCTGTGCAAAACGAGTTTCTGTTTTGATTTATCCATAGCCACTGGGCTGTTTCCCTGCTTGGTGGAACACCACTGTGCAGGATGGGAATGCTTTCTTCTCATATACTGGTATCTGTATCTGAAAGTGCATCTGTTAGAAATCCTGGTGAACTCTCCCCTAGTTTCACAAACCATATGAGTCTCATGAATTTTCTGCAAAAGGCTAAGCAAAGATGAAGTGGAGCAGAAAGGGAGAGGCTGTCAAACTTTATGGAACAGTAGGTGTGATCTGTACAACATTTAGCAGAAACTTCCATGAGGTTTGCACAAAGCTGATAGTGCTCCCACAGCAAAAACTCATCACTAGGTATGGCTGATGACTTCAGCACAGGACAGCTGCAGTGGAGGAAATTAAAGGAAGAGTTTCCTTTCATCTGGATCCAAGAATCTGTGATTATTGCTTGCCTGTGCACTGGGGAAAAAAAAGAATGAAAAAGGAAGATAGTAAACATTTGTTTGTTAGTGAAATTCTAGAGTGCTGCAGAATCAGGAAGAAAATWAAAATCTTCAGCTGAGTAAAACACACTATTTATCATCAGCAACAATGAAGAAAGTAGATGGTGAATTTCCAGATGGCTATAAAGTATGAGCCATAAACTAATTACATAGAGTAGATAGCAGGTGCTGTTTCCTTTTCCCCCAAGACAGCTTTTGAGATCAGGAAGAGCCCAGAAGGAACTGCAGGCTATCAGACTTGTCCCAGCATGGGRTGGGGAAGGTACCTGGGTGTTTGGATGAGCTTTCAGTAGTGCCAGTTCAAGGGTACATAGTATTTGTTAAAGCTAAGAATTCTCTAAAGCTAATCAGCTGAAGCCCTCAGGGAACGGTTTGCAGTGAAGCAGCTTGCTGTGAGTTCATCAGAAATCACAGAACTGGCTCTTGGCAAGGTGTTATTGGGACTGGAGCCTGTTTTCTGGATCTTTCTACTGTAACCAGTACACYACAGTTCAGAGTATCACTAAGAAAGAAACATAAAAGRCTTTTCTTTKTTGGTTACTRAATTCCAGTAGAGAAGTTAAGATTAAATTTGTTCACAGGGATTCCACAAAAATGAAACAATTTATTACTGAATAGAGTCAGAATATTGGGTGGAAAAAATACAGACTGGAACAGCAATCAAAGAAACCACTTTCCAGGGAAATATTCTCTCTTGTGATCATACTATCATGAGAAATGTTGTGCTATAATACTGACAAGCAAAGAGAAGTTTTCATAAAGCTKTAATAGTAAATCCTGTTATTGTCAGATTGCTAAAGATGCCTATGAAATTATTCTTTAATAGCCATGAAACTGTTAATCACTCAGTGATTAAATACTTGAGACATTAGTTTCAGCTGAATTTGAGGTGTTTCTGAGCCTCTCTTCAGCTCTCAGTGCTCCTAGGGTTCAAGTGAGCTATGCACATTAATTGCACTCTAATTTTAATGTAGCCCAACCCATTAAAACACTGGCGTTGCATTACTCAGTCAGCAAGTCCTGACTCCTTGCAAGCAGAGCGTATCACACGTAGGACTTCAGTGCCATAGTTAACTCTTCATCTGCAGAGTTGCAAGTAGATAGTGTACAAATGTCTTGGTAGAGACCACTAACCTGTTCTACAGGTATGTGTGTGTTTATCTACCTGGGCTGTCAGTGACTCTTGCCCCTCCACAGCTAAGTCAGCAAGAACATCTCAGTGATATAGARTTAACCTCAAATATTCACCAGGGCTGAWGAAAATCAGCTTTGATATAACTTSTTTTGATTGCAGACTTTATCTTGCAATGATGTAATATTATGTCTTAGTATTTTTAGCCTGGTTTCCTAGAAAGCATCTATAACTGCTAGAACAGGGTTAGAATTCTTTTTGCATTAGAAACATGTAGGGTTCATGCAAATGGGGTTGTTATCACTACAAAACTTTGAGGCACCTCCCAGTGACTTGGATGAGCCTTCCAAGACATAGCCAGAGGAAATGAAGCTTTTTTTGTTACTGGTTCTTTGTACTCAGGGCCTTCATCTTAATCTTCAAAGGCCTTCATTAATYCAATCTCAACTTCATAAAAAACACCTCTTCCCTGTCTCTGTGAGGTTTATTTGTAACAGTTCTGTTCTCTAGAAATGCCAAACCCACTGACCTTAAGCATACAACATGTGAAAGCAGAAAACAAAATTTTCTCAGCTACATCTTTCTCCTCACATCTCTTGAGCAGAGGGAAATGGAAATGCTCACAAACCTGTCCACTCTCAGACTAAAATGTCAACTACATTTTTGTAGTTGTTTGTGTATGTAGCCACAAAAAAACAGGAGTGATAAATACATACAGGAAATGTTTGAAGGGAGGTAGAGAACAGATAGTGTTGGCAGAGAAAGAGGGCTGAAGGAAAAGGACCCCAGGTGCTGCAGAAGGCAAGCAGTAGTCCCACATGTGCTTCTGAGTGTTCCCTTGGCCAATATGAAAACCCAGCAAGAGGAGTTAACCTGAACCCCACAGCTTCTTGCAGTTTTGAGACYTATTCAAAGTGCTGGCAGAGAGGATGAAGACTGTAGAATAAATAAGAGGAAGAAAATTACAGCTTTTTTTGAGGTGCTGTATGAAAAATGGCTGCTTTACAGAACATTATTTTCTGATGGGAGTTAAGTGGTTATTTCTTYTACCTCCAAGCTCTTTCTACCATTTTAAAGAGCTGAAAATAGAGCCTAATAACCCAAAGYTGATACCTAGAGGTGTCAAATTCAGACACTGCACAAACTGATAAACAAAGTAAGTTTTTGCATGTGGAGTTTTGATGTTATAAATATTTGTCTCTCTTCACCCTGTGTTTATGCATACTGTAGAATKCAAGATTCTTCAATTTGTAGAAAATTAAATGAAATTAAATGAAGCACAAGTTAATGTTTAAAAAAACCTGRGTAAAAGAATGCAATGAGATATACTGGACACCTACACTTCATTTGCATTATGCATGAGTTGCTATCATACCATCTCTGCCATAAGAGTCTTATCTGCACAGCTAATTAAAATAAACCCAAATTACTTGTATAGTGTAAGTTTTTTACAGCTTTTCTAGAGACATGGTAGCATGGATGATGCTGCAAATTCTTCTATTCTCTTTTTCTTCTGTCTTCTTACAACCTCAGTATTTTTGGCTTGTGTSTGCCTGTACAGCAGTCACTTTTGTCTGGTAGGTGTGTTAGTACATCTGTTCTGTCATCGGATAACGTGCTAATGCCAYKGTATTATCCAKTTGAAATGTGAAACAGAGGGAAGACTGGTGAAAAAGGCCCTRCTTACAGGGGARCAAGTACACTAAAAGCTTGCTAGCTAAAATAAGGCCTAATGATAAAAAGCAGCAAAGTTGCACMACTAGGTTAGTTTGCAAGCAAGGAAGACTCATTCCCTTCCCACAGCATGACAATGCTGAGTGACTTCCTGGCCTGGATCAGGAACAGTGTGGCCAGCAGGAGCAGGAAGGTTCATTCTTCCCCTGTACTGGGAACTGGTGAGGCCACACCTCGAGTGCTGTGTCCAGTTCTGGTCCCTCAGTTCGGGAAGGGCCTTGAGACGCTTGAGCGTGTCCAGAGGAGGCACCGAGGCTGGTGAGGGGCTTAGAACACAAACCCTGTGAGGAACAGCTGAGGGAGCTGGGGTTGTTCTGCCTGGAGAAAAAAAGACTCAGAGGTGACCTTATCACTCTCTACAACCTCCTGAAAGGTGGCTGTAGTCAGGTGGGGGTTGGTCTCTTTCTCCAGGCAGCAGCTGAGAGAATGAGAGGACACAGTCTTAAGCTGCACCAAGGGAAATGTAGGTTGGATATTAGGAAAAGGTTTTTTACTAAAAGAGTAATAAAGTACTGGAATGGCCTACCCAGGGAGGTGGTGGAGTCACCATCCCTGGTTGTGGCACTCAATGCCATGGTTTAGTTGAGGTCTTAGGGCTGGGTTGAACTCAATGATCTTAAAGGTCTCTCCAACCTTGTGATTCTGTTATTCTGTGATGTCCAAGGAACACTCACCTGCTCCTTTTTGCTTCTTGAATAACATCTTTACTCCTCTGTCACCAGCTGTTTCTGCACTCCATGGGCTCTGCTTTAAAGTACAGCAGGTGAGTAAAGTTCCTTTTCCCAAGGAAATCAACAGTCAGTTCAGGTACCATCCAGCCTCATCTGAGAGGGATGAGTTACAGAAGCAGAGGCCACAGTAAGGACCTCTTCCCACAGAGATATCAGCAAAACCCACACTGCACCAGGAAAGATTTGCATTGCTCCCCAGTCACAGTGTGAGTAACAGGTTCCTCCTTTCCCCTGCTCCTGGAGGTGATGTGTTCTTGCTTTTCAAACAAGATTTCCAAGAGATATTGTACTAATATCCAGCTCTCCAGCTGAGAGAATTGGAATGTGTCTTTCCCCACCCCCTCAAGAAAAATCTGAGTGCAGACTGACTATTCTCTTCTTTGTATTTCCRTCAATTTTTGCACATTTTTGAGCAGCCTTTCTGAAAAACACATTTCTGAGCACTTGCTTTCCTTGTTACCAGGCATGCTAGGCCTTCTGCTTTAGGTAGAGTAGGCTGATTTATTTCTTTTCTACTTCAGTCTGAGAAGGAGACAGCAGCTTTGCTTTAACCCTCAAATCAAGACAATTTAATTTCACTTCTGAACACAGGGTAGAGCAAAGTAACTTATACAGAAACTGAGCTGGTTTTGTATTAAATATGGTGTTTTCAACAGAAAAAAAAAACAAAACAACAAAGTAAGGCTTTGAACAAAGGCTAGACCATTGCATGATGATATACCCAGAATGTTTTTCAGGCAAGAGCTGCATAATGCAATGCTTCAGAAAATCAATACCTATACTTTGTATAGTTCTAAAAGTATCCTGTTTATTTTTACAGTGATAACACAATTTTGTCTGGAAAATAAACCTGATACAAAGCATTAAAGTTTAATAGAYAGGCCAACCCAGATTTTTCCACTGCTTTGTCCTTTGCTGTTCTTCGAGTAGTTAAAAAGTATCTTGCTGTATAGCTTAAAATGCACCTATTTTGTTTTATCTGACAAAGAAAGTAAAACAGTTCTTCTGAGAGCTAAATCTAAAAGCTGCAGTGAACGTATTTAAGGTAGAATGAAATAGAAARGATATGTATGAAATAGATTGAGTGAAACCGTGACCCCAGTGAATCCTGTGGCAAAATCCCCATTGACCTAAAGAGCCAAGATTTTACCTGCACAACTCTTAGAGGTGGAGAAAAGATTAAAAACTCAGTATTCAAGATAGAGTCAGGTTTAGATTCAATTGAACTCTGAGCTGACATCCAGCACATGGTTTATTCAGAGGAAAATTATAGATGTGAGAGAATTTTAAGTGTGGTGYGAAGAACAGTCAAATGTAGCCTCTTTTTAAATCAAAACACCAGTCTTTAATTTGGTGGACAAAAAAACTTCTCTATAATTTTCACAGACTATAATAGTTTAAGGGTGACCTTCCAGTCTGGTCAGCTGTAATATTCTGAAATACTTATCATCCCATAAGGATGGCAACAATGGGAATGGGAGAAAAGTGACAGAATAGGGCAGTACCAATGTGCATGTTGAGGCAAAAAGCAGCAAGGAGGGCCAGAGTTCATTTTGAACAATCCTAGAGAATCCTAATGTGCTTTCTCCCGTAATGCTACAGTTCTTAATGTTACAGTTTTTAATAGGACAGAAACAACAGAAAAAAATTGTTATCTTACATGCCCTCTACAAAAACAGATTATAGAAGTAAATTCTTTTGATGGAAAGTGGCCTGGGTATAATGTRGACCTTAAAGAATAGGGAAGGATGCAAATCCTTAAGAGCAGCAAATACTTCACARTGGATATAAATGACAAAGGTCTATTGACTTTGGTAGAGCAGTATGCAATCTTGAGTAAGTATTTAATTGTCTTCTGAAGGAGATCTGATGGCATCTAGAATAGCAGCCCCTTACTTTCTCCTCTGGAGAATACTGGCTTTTTTGAGCATTCTGATAAYGAAAAGGAGAAAGCTATCTAGATGCTGATAAACATTATGTAGAAGATGASTTTCTTAAATTAAAAATGGCTTCCCACTGAAAAGAAGTTTTGTGCAGAAATGAGGCTTTGGTTAAGGTATTTTTTATTTATACCCTCAATTTCATGGCACAATTTCTACTTCTTATACCTCTCCAAGAGAACATTGAGATTTAAAATAAGATATTTAAAAATTATTCTGTGAGAGAAGCTGATAGCTTTTCTATAGATTTATCACCAAAAGTAGTGAAAGTTGGTTTATTTGGAACTGAGACAAATAGAAATAATACTGCCGTTTCAAAACGATTTTCAGTTCCCAGTAAATGCAACATCACAGGCCAGTGAGGGCATGTTCATTGAGGCTTGATCCCCGTGACTTAATAACACACCTATTAACTGCAAGCACATAACAACTTTCACTGCAATCACACTTAAAATCAAACCTGTGCCTCACTGCTTAGTGAAAAAGCCTGAGGCAAACTGCACCATCAGCACAGCTTTTGAAATGTTCCTGCAGGAGCCATCGGAGTCAGCACGGTGAGGAGCAGAGGAGGTGGCAGCTCGGCTCACAACCGAGGTGCCTGAATGTCAGACAAGGTCTGCCAGCAGGAAGGAAGATGCTGGCTCAATTCCAGCACAAGSGGGAAAAGGAAAACCATGCCCACAGCACTTACATGAGAGCGAGGGACTGGGGGCAGGGAGCGAGAATTAGATGGATTTGTACATAATGCAGGAGCAAGAAACAGCAAGCAGATTTCTTCAGAGWGTTGGAATTCAGGTTGGCCTTCAGGTTTAATGTTCTCGGGTTTTGAAATCACCCTGAGCTTGGTGTGTTTAAAGAAACAGTTGCCCTAAGAAAATGCAGTTATGCCATAACAAATAGTATTTCCTTAATCTTTTATGTAAAATTGATAGAAAGCACTTATTAAATACGAGCAAGCACCAATGAAAATCTATTTTACCTGGGGAAATAAATATTGRTCTTATGCTATAGAGACAGTTGCATATCCTTCAGGATTTAGAGAAAGCAAAAACTTGTACAGATTATCAACACAATCGTTAAATATTTATTTGCATACGTAAAGATGATAATGGGTATGAATGCTTGTGGTGTTGGGCACTTAACAAATGCTAGCAAAAAAACTAGGTTGAGGGGAGGTTCAGAYCTAATTCTATGAGGGAGGTGAGCATTTCATAATGTGTTTCCAAGACTGACTTTTGAAGCAATTTCCAGGAGTCAACTCCTTTGYTCTTCTCTCTTTTTCTTAAATGAAATGGGCTACCCTTCTCTTTCAACACTCTAATTATCATTAGCCTCAGAAATCACTTTGCAATTCATGAAAGTCTGAATTCTTCATGTTGACTAAGCAAATCCTTAATAAAAACAAACACTTATTGCAAACTCATTCCATGATAATTAATAGCCTAATTATATCTGTTTAATATCTGACATGCATCTGCAAGGGTCTGTTCTCATTGCTGTCTTCCTATKGCTCAAACTTGCACGTTGGTAACTCAACAGTCAGCATGTGTCTACAGTAAATKAAAAGCAATCTGTGGTAACTGTTTTACAGCCTTCTCTCTGAAGCAGCCAAATGCAATAGACATGGTCTTTCTTTAGATTTTGGGTAGATAGAAAGCTCAGTRAGTTTCTCAGACCATTTACATTTCTGAAGATCAAAACGTTAAAGCAGAAGAGGAGGAGTATCTTCCTGCCGGAACACAGCTCAGAGAGTTTGCCTGCAGCAGCAGCAAAATATTCAGTAGGTGTTTTCATGAATGGTCATGAAAGGGACAATTATCCTACATTTTCCCCTGAGTAACTGAATAATCCTCCAGGGATGCCGTGTCTCAGTAATCCTGCAGTTCATGAGTCAGCATCAGTGTGTGGGAGAGTTCTTTTTTACAGCTCACAACAGAATTAGAATATTTGGAAATCTGCAACATTTTGAGATTTACAAATGTAAACTTCGGTGGGATTTTTTTTTTAAGTTTTCCATCACTACTGATGTATCCTTTTGCAGTAGTTATAGGTTTAAAAGGATATACATACTGTGAATATGAACATGCCATAATAACTTCTGCTGTGCATTGGGAACAGAAAGGGGAAATATAATTTACTGCATCTGTTCTGTACTGGGAGGATAGAAAACATTAGTTTGAAGACTGCAATGCAGTCTACTTAGCTTCTACAGTTTTCCTCAAATTTATGGTGCAAACAMAGTCCCTGAAAGCACTCCCAGGTTAAAGAGTAAAGTAGCATGGATGTAACTGACCTTCGAGCTCCTTGTCTTTTCTCTGGTACTCTGAGCATGCAGAATCACAAATCATTGTGCCTAAGGGACCCAATAGGGTGTTTTACCCACAGAAATACTGTCCTGAGTTTGCATGTGAAGAAAATGAAACAAAATAGCTATCTGAATTTTCCTCCGTATATCAGCTAATCTGTGACAGGTCTGGACATTAAACTTTGACCTTCTGAATCCTCATCCTCTGCTTATCAACCAAGGCAGTTTCCATCTAACATGTCCTCTGYTCCACAGTATCTGCTAACTGCTCACCTGTACCAGAGGAGCTACAGGAAATGCTCCAGGAACCATGACAGTGATACATTTGCTTCTTAGTATGTGCTGTCTGATTAYTTATCCTGATGACAAGACACAATTCCAGGAGGAGATATTTCTTCAGCTCCTTAAGTTTGCATCCTCAGCTGTATTACATTGGTGTGTAATGGCATTGCTGCATTAAGGCATTCTGTCCATCACTGAATTATGCATGCAGTCAGCAGCTGTTCTGATAGCCATGCACAGATATGGGCTGAATTACAATGGAAAGATGCCTCTGCATAYATTGTTAGGGATGACTTTATTACTTCTATGGACACTGGAAAAGAAATTACTTTCAGAAGGAAACTGAATTTCATTTCTGGAAAATGCAATTATATGAAATCAGAATGAGTGTTTTGAAAAGCCATGAGAAATTATCTAGAAAGCTGTTCCTCTCTCTGTTTATCACTTCACCTCTAGTCTATCTATCTTTTATAGGACTCCAACATGTGAGCCACTTGAGAATTACAAATAGTATATCCTCACATTAAGCAGATTAGCTAACACTCTTCCCAGCTCTTTAAAAATTTATTTTAATGCATCTTGCAAAACTTTCTTCTCTGTAAAAGCAGTTGGATTTTGAAGACAGGTCCATCCATCCATGTGTTTGTGTCACATCAAGATTTCTGTGAAGCAACAGCTGGCAAGGCTTGAGGTTTTATTAATGTCAGCCAAATAAGAGTTATCTATTTGTTTTCCTTACCAGGTCTATACAACTTTTCCTGCATTCTGTGCTGTTTGCCTCTGTCATGATTTGAAATATGGCACAGGAATRCAAAATACTCAGGTCAAGTATTAAATGAAAACTATATACTATACTAGTGTCACTGAGAATGACASCTTGAAAAGAAACTAAATCTGTTCATTTTGAAATCTGTTTATGCTGCTTAGGCAGCAGCATGGCAGTGCATATCCTGGATGGTTAAAGTTTTTGACTAAAATTTTGGAAAATTGGATTCTGGTGAAYATGAAAAATGTCCTATGGGAATAATGTTCTTAACAGCAATAGTAAGGTTTCTGTGGGCAATTCTAAGCTTTGATTTTTAAACTTTCTCCTTGCCACCTTTGATTTTTCAAAGCAGCAGTGGAATTCGAAGATAATATATTGAAAACAAGTGAAAGGCAGATTTTTTACTGAGAAGTGAATGTAGAATGTAGAGAAATATTACTATATTTCAAAGGTTCCCCATTAGTTGATCAGAACTGAAAGAAATGCAGCCTATCAAAACCATCCCATGGGCACAAACTGAGACTCCCATGAGCTGTATTCTCTCTTTGAGCTGCAGAGAGATCTGACTGAGGCTAGGCATGAATCAACTGCTCTGCATATCAGCAGCATATCAGCTGCTGAACTAGGTCAGATCATTAGGTACTGATCCCAAGAGTTTCACTGAAGATAATGTTGTTAACTAGAATTTCTTAAAGCTTAGTGTTCTGTGTGTGGAATATCATGCTTAATGATACTCARGATTCATAACATTTTTGCTCACATGGGTAATCCTTTCTCTTTTCTTTAGCAGTTGAGGAACTGGGAAGTTACATAAAGGTAAAAAACACTATTGGAATGTAAATCATAACATATAATGGGCTTCCCTAAATCACTTTATCTATCAGACATTGCATGTGACTTGGTAGTCAAGGGCTTTTACAACACAGCTCAGTATCTTTTCACGGGGATTTTTCCTCATTCCAAAACAMTCAACACTTCCTGCTTTGAGTCAGAGATCAAAATATGATCCATTTCATATTTTGGGTTTCAGTYTGACATCCATGCTTGCATTTTCTACTTCCCTGTTTGCCCATGTATCATAAGTGTTGTCATTCAGACAGATATAAATGATCACCTGGTTATAGAAAACCATCTTTCTGGCACAACCACTTAATTCAAGTTTGTGAACTATATTTAATATTTCTTTCTCCCTCCTTCTGCTGAGATTCATTTGGAGCAGGAGTGGTAAAAGCAGTGCAGGCTGGTTGGGGAACATGCAAAGTACCAAATTCTCCTTACCAGGAAAGTTAATAAACTTTTCACTTTTTTCTTTAAATGATCTGTTCATTCACGTCCTGGATCTTGTTTATTACAAGTTGCTTTTTTTTTTTTTTTCTCCTTGATTAATTTTAGTCTGTGAAAGTAAAGAGTGAGGTACCACTCAGGTCCATGTGTTATATCAGGCTGCCACAGAGAACAGATMATTTCTCACACAACAGCAATATTTTTGGGCCTTCTTAAGCTATATTTTCAATTATGTTGTTTCATTTCTGTAACAACAAGATGATATTGTGGTGAGGAATGCCACAGGGGTATATCAAGGAGATTTTTATTAAATCATAGTGATGTATATGCGTGGAACAAAATTCTGCCAGAAGGTAAATCCCATTTTTAAAGCCTACAGTACATTATTAGACTTGCAGTACACATGAGCTAGGGAAAATCTACCAAACCATGTTAAAATATCTTCCAGAACAACGGATTGCAAAACATTCCTTCTTCTTTCAGGAAGAAATTTTAATGGTTGACTTTTAACTGAATAATGGGTTTGATTTTAAAACATATCACATTCATTAGTTAGCAGTAAAGGGGCTTCATGAACCCAAGAGCCTGGCTCTTAACAATAAGTAAATAAATAAAAATAGAATTTCTGTGTACTATAGTTCTAATTGCCATGGGCTCCTCCTATTCCTAGCTACCCATTATTTATTGAGTTGAGAGGCAAATGATTATGGAGGCATGAAAACACGCTTGACATGGAGGGTTTTTCATAAGATTTTAATTATTTTATTCTCCCTCTTTCTCTTTGTTTCTGCCAGAAGATACAGGTAATTCAGGCAATTTTCAGACTATGCACTTTCATTCCTCTTCTTGATTACCTAGCTTTTCTAGATTAACAGAGAGACTTTTCTAACTTTGTAATTAAAAAAAAAATCCCAAGAAAGAAAACTCTTTTGCATAAGAATAGAATCTTATTTTATTATTTTAATTATTGGATTTATTTTCCCTTTTCTGCTGTGTTTTTTTATAGCAGTACCCTGCAAGTGAGAAAAATGGGAGACTAAAGAAGATGCAACAAGATCTATAAAATATTTAACTATTGAAGCTACAGATTCCCTCCAACTGAAATCACAGTAGATATATATTCCTGGTGACTAATTCTATACCACTGCAGATTCTGGATGCAGAAATGGGTTCTTCCTAAAATCTTTAATCTCTGATTAGTGAAGCTCTAATTTTTTTTTTTAAGAATTTTCCATTTTTGAAGATGGCTAATGATCTCCTGTGGGACTGTATATTACAATAATTTTCTTAAGCTTATTCAAAGTAGGAGGACAGAAGCTGATACCTCTGGTATTAATGAATAAACTTCCTTTATAAATAAATAAATTGGAAGAATCTGAGTATTCATTCAGCCTTAAATAAAAGTTTTGCAAGAATAACAGTTACCCCTTGATTTTTATAACACTTTAAGCTGAGTAATTTCCAGCACAGTGGGAACTTACATTCTYAAGAATGAAGAACAAGTCTGTTTTAGAAAGAAAGATTAAGCACATTCCTGCATATTTACAGTGGTTTCTACTTTTCCTTCTACTACAAAGTTAAATTTTTAACACTCTCATTTACAGGCTAATGAAGGAAATGATACAACCAGTACCAAGATGTTATTCAGAGAAAGGYAAGATTTTAGTTACAGAATACCACCAAAAAGGAAAATAAAATTGTATGCATACAGACTAAGAAGGAGTGAAAAAAAAATCTCACAATGTTGCCAAGTAGGCAAATTTTACTCTGGGTTGCATTCACACAGGAGCTGACAAAGATGTGGGAGGTAATTATTCCTTCTACTTGATCCCAGTAAGATGAAAAACATTTTTCTTCCTTCCATTGCTATAAAATGTTATTGTAAAGAAGATGATGATAAGTAATTCTTCAGAACCAATGGCATAAGAACAAACATAAATTAGCTGATATTATTCCAAAATTATCTCAGTGGGTATAAGAGAAAACTTCTTTTTGGATGTTAAAACACTGAAATTCTGCTCCTGTGGAAATTCTCCTCCTTCACCAGAGGTTTTTAGGAYGGGTTAGATAAAAACTTCTCCAAATGATCTTAGATAATGACCATTGACCAGCTTCATTCCAAAGGACTGGACATGGTTTTCCAGGGTTCTGTATTTTGGCTCTTCTGTGAATCTGGTTGAGTTTACTATCAGCTGGACCTCTTCTTGTTGCACTTCCCATTGCATAAATTTCTTTCTTGCTGTACAAACTTCATGTTTGTAATACTGTGAGTGTATAGGGATTCAGGGAACTTCAGTGAACTGTTAAGTAATCTTCTCACTGTTGCACTGTTGCACTTCAAATGCAAATTTTCAGTTCCTCTCTAATTGCATGTAACAAATCTGAAAAGTTAAAGCCAAAGTAAGCAATAACCTAGAGCCTTAATGCCCAGTGAACTTCTGACTCTTCCCTGTCTCAGGGCTGTGCTCCTAYTGGCAAAACCAGCAGCTTTCTGCTGCCAGATATCCCATCACTTCCTTTGGAAGCCGTTCTATTTTCAGAATTTCTCTTGTAATACAATCATGACAGGGTATGAAAGTGCTAGTTAAACTCCTCRAGTCATGTGGGGAAAGGTTCTTGGAAGCATCAGTGTTTCCCTAGATGTTACTGGGCTGCAGTGGCTCCTCCTGGWACCATTTGCTACAGTCAGAGGGGTGCAGGGCCTCCTACCAGGCTGCCTCACACACAAGGGAGGGGCAGCCCCACACACCTGCCTAGCTCATAACATGTGCCTTACTCTGGAGGTGCAGGAATTGACAGCTCAGAGCAGTCTGGGGTATTCCAGGGAGAGGTGACACCAGGGATGCTCTCCCTTGCACACCATCCCTGGCATTGCATGTCATTGCAATGCTGAGCATAAGAAAGCTTAAGGACTTGGGACCCTCAGGCTGAAAAGCATAAAAGAAATCAACTGGGACTTTGGCTTTAGCAGGCTTTGCTACTCAAGTATTCCAAATGCAACACTTTGCTTTGCCTTATTTTAGAGTTGCMCAAGCCCGCAGTCACTTTTGTTCTCCTTAGCAAAATCTCGAAAGTTTTACTTTTAAGTATGTTGGAAATGCCTCAGTTTTATCAATATTCCATTCTAAGAAGCCAGGTGATGTATAGCTCATTCAAGCTTTGCAGGTGAGGTTCTTTCTATCTCTCTTGCTCAACTCAGCAGTTTATAYCACAACTATTAGAAAAGAGACTGTACAAAATATAGAGGCTGCTGGTAGTTACAGTACCKCAGATCTATGACCTAATGATCTTTAACAGTTTAAGCATTCATAGAAGGCCCACAATACATTTTCTAAGAGAGTACCTGATAGTAGACTGGAGGGGAATTCTCTCAACTTCCACTTTCCAGGGAATAATTAAATATTTATTAGGTCAGAGGAAGGAAAGTAGAGCAATATGAGAACGCTAAGGAGCTAAGCCATAGGCTTCTTGTGGAAGAGAGTACTTCTTTTCAAATATTTAAATTTTGAATTGGAAGTAAGTGCAGAAAGTGAGATTATTCTCTTYTCCCAGATGAGAATCATAAGAAAACAGTGAGCTATAGTGACTTGTTCACTCATATCTTTTTTTCTAGGGCACAGTGAATATTTAATACATCTACAAGGATGGATRTAGCTGCCACAACAGTGACTGAAAAGAATCTTTTCCACACGAATATCACTGGCAAAGTAATTTGGGTGTGGAAAACATAGAATCAACCTCCTACAGCACAGGAATTAATCTATTCTAGTTGTACTTTCTTGCATAAATWCCACCTAAGTCCACCATTGGAATGGAGCCACTGTTTAAGCCATATTTAGYGAGAAGGTCTGGCAGAAGAGACTCACATCTAAGTGAAATCTGGTGGTTTGAAACCAATACAGGAGTAGGGGACTCCACACAGGCTACAGGTGTGATCTAAATCCCACCAGTTTCTGTTGGCTAATATGTGCCACCTGCCCAGCTTGCTAGATTTGGGGATATCATATGTCTAGAGTCTACATTTTTCCASGTATTGCATGTGAAGCAGTGCATTGAGTTATCTACACAACTCAGGTCTGAGGTATCCTGACAACTGGGTCTTTTAATAGTGAGTGAAAACTCCCTTGTAAACCTAGATCTGGATTGTGCATTTTCAGTCTGCACTGCAAATGGCTGYATCTCAGGAAAGAAAGGCAGAACAATCATTGCTAATTTCTACTGCTGCTAAGAAGTCAAGTTTTCTGGACATCTTCCAGAGGTGAGTATTAGCACAGTGGGCCAGTTGCCAAAAACTCTTGCTTCTTGCACATACAGGTTTTATTCTTGTGAGTCATGGTGTCACTGTTTCAATGGATGTAGCTGYCATGAGAGATTATGGCCAGACTTGCACTGCTCCACGTAAAACGAATTCAGGGGGCCTGCAATTTTCAGTGGGAGCTGGTATTCAAAACCCAGTAAAATAAGAGTTAGGTACTAATGAAGTTGGTGAGCCCTCTCAGTGGATGTTTGTATTACAATTGAATGGTTAACCAGTCAGGGTGGTGACTTCAGGGTTATATATAGAAGACTTTTCTCAGCAGTTGCAAAATGGCGTGGCCACAAGTGGACCACAAGTCCACACTGGAGGTGACTGTCTGCAACCATGCACATGAAATGAACTCTTTCCTCACTGTGAGTCTTTGGGTATTTAGACAAACAGTTAGACAATTTCACTGTTTATCCAGCTTGTCAGAAGAGAGAAACAGGTCCTTGTAAAAACTAAAAAAAAAAAAGAAAGAAAATTGAAAGTAAAGATTTTTTTTAAAAGACTCTTTAGAAAATGAGCTTGAACAAAGCATTTCAGCYCTTCACAACTGTGAGAGATTCAGTTCCATATGAAGATATTGTATCAAAGAGAAGAATATTTTCTTTGATTGCTCCTCCACCATGCCATTTCTGACTCCTCTCCCGAGCCTGAGAAACAGTCGGCATSAGCAGGGTGAATCATGCGTGCTGCACACAGCCCTGCTTGGCAGGCTGCAAACAGCATCTCCTGGGGCTCTGCTCCAGCTCACACGCTTGTCCCCACTGGAGGCCCTGGCTAAAATAAGGAACACCACATCTGCAATGTGCATTTATGCTGCTTCCTGACAAAATAAGTGTAGACGGACATAAAATAATCTKTGTGAGGTGGAAGGCAGGATGTTTGGGGAATGGGGATATCTGAAGGATCTTTAAAACWTTCTGAAGTTTGGTAAAAAGCATGAGGTAAAAGTGTGGTCAGCAGAGGAGTTTATTTGGAAACCTGTTAGACTTTTTGCAGGAAACACAAAAGGGCTTATATGTTTGGAGTCAAAGGTTATATTAAAGTTCAACCCACTCTAGAAGAGTTTATTCCTGACTTCTACCTAGGGTAGTTTATACAATTCTCATATATTTCATATAAGAAAGTTTATCCACACTTCCTTTTTTATTATTCAGTTGTTTGCAGAGTCACTAACTTTTCCTTGTTTCTTTCTTAAGGATATAGAATTTATCCCAGGACTAGAAGCTGACATTCTAGGAGTTCTATAGTATAAAATATGCCAGCTACTGAGTGAGGTAACTGTAGTGAAAAATGTGTTTTCTAAGAGGCTGTGGAGCAGTGTGAGGCTAAATCTGGCAAAGAAGTGAATGCTTGCATTTTCCATTGATGTCAGCTCTCAGGACATCATCTTGTAAATGGGAAGCTGACTGAAGAAGTAGCTTCTTGCAGTCTGACAGTGAGTGGGTAGATTCAAAATAGATTAAGAAATATGTGACATAAGGAAACACATAGCCTGAAAGGATGATGTTTTTAATGCACCTTTATGCTTTGCTGTGTATTCAGAGCTACTCTTGTAAGTGTATTGGGTGTTTTTGCAACATTTATAACAAAAAAGCTCTACTTCATCAAAATCCTACAACCCAGAATTATTTTAATTGTGCTGTTAGGCAGGTAATTTTGAGTGGCTTTTTTGCCTTTAAAAGTCCTAACAAATGGACAATCAATGCAAGCCCATCTCTAATCACTCTTCTGTGCTAACAATCTGAGATTATTAGCCTTCCTGTACCTAAAGGATGTGTGGTGATAGAAAAGTGTGGGAGGACTTCCAACTGAAAGAGGATAGGTTTACATTAGCTATCAGGAGGAAAATCTTTACTGTGGAGGGGTGAGGCACTCCACAGTAGAAATTGTTCAACACCAGGTTGGATAGGGTCCTGAGTAACCTGGTCTAGAGGAAGRTACCTTTGTCCTATGACAGGAGGGCTGGAACTGGACAATTTTAAGGTCTCTTACAACCCAARCTATTCTATGATTCTATGATCCCCTGATCTAGGGAGATGGAAAGATATTAATTCTACTGCTTCCAAGGTTGTCTTACTGAATCACTCTGTTCTCTTCTTGACATATTGCTTTCTATRCCCTCTATAACTGAAGACACTACACTTTGAACTGCCAACTCTATGYACAATATTTTTGATTATGTGGAATCAGTTCATTCACTAAGCAAAAGTCACCTTGAAATGCTCTGAATGTCCTTGATTCCCTCAAATGTGCATTTGATTTCCTAGTTCAGTGATTATTGCTTGTAAGAACATCAAAGGTAGTACACAAGAAGAYGAGAAGTGTTAGTGATGGCTCACAAGAGGAGGTTTCCAGCAGCAGTTTGATCAAAAGGATCCAAGTCAGATCCCATTTAAGATCAGGAATAAATTGTGGAGCTCTTTTTAGCTATTCCATCTTGTGACTCACTGTGCAAAGCAGTGTTGCTTCTAAGATATCTTTCTGTTTCACCCAGCAATAAAACTAGCTCAGGAAGTAAAGAGCAGCAGGATGCAGGGAATTAACAGCTATGTAAAAATCTCACAATTTATTAAACTTTTAAAATAATAAACTGAAGCACTTAAAAGACAAAGGTTTGACTTTTGTCCATCTCAGGAGTTTTAAGAGGCTTCTGGTTTTCCTTAATTTCTTATCCAAATGAAATTCACTGCAGAAAATAAARCCATTTTTTCAGTTTGTTGTAGATTCACAAAAATGTGCTTACTTACTCACTGCTTTGCCTTAGTGCTCCTTTTCTTTCACTCTATAGAGAGCTCTATAGACATTTCATTCCCCAGAGGAAGGATTCTGGATCAGCTGGGATGAGATGTTCTCATGGAAATATTCAAATAAGYGATTATTATCTGATATGTCCTCACATGTTCTTAAAGCTCACGAAGTCATATGACATTCTGTTCTCCTGTGGAAAAGCCATCCTACAATCTTCCCTTTCTCTGTTTTGTGGGAGATTTTAAGAAGTGGTCTGATGTAATGTTAGGTCACCTGATTAGAGCAGAGTAATAACACCAGGGTTGTGGGTTTGCCCATATGGGCCATTCAYTTAATGGTTGGACTCAATGATCCTTGTGGATCCCTTCCAACTCAGAATATTCTGTGAAATCTGTGTGGATGAGATGGATGGCTCTACCTGAGAAGAGGGGTACATTATTGCTGTTTCTGAAAGCCCCATGACTTTCTGTAAGCAAGACTTTAGGTTTTTTTCATTAGTGCTGGTCACTTTTTAAAGCACCTCTTAAGGGCATGGGAGCAGGAAAGTCCCAAATGGCAGGAATTAAGCAGGAGAGGCAGAACAGGAATCTTCTATTGAAAATAAGATAACAAAGAATGGTGTATGCCCAGTGGACATAGGAAGAATACAGAGATGTTGCTTGCCACTGTAGGCAGAAAATTCATGTGGCCAGAGCTCAATTGGAGTTAAAACTGGTCAGGAATGTGGGGGACAATAAAAATAATGTTTTTTCAAATATATAAGTGGCAAAAGGCAGTATAAAAACAACACCAGCCCATTACAGAGTGAGGATRATCACCTCAAAAAACAGGAACATAGACAAAGCAGAGGTGCTTAACTCATTCCTTATCTCTACCATCAACACAGATGACAGAGCTATATATAAGTTATGACAGAGACCCCAMGGGGGTCTCAGTGCCCTGACCTGGAGGACCATGACTGCAAGAATGATCAATTCCCAATCAACCCTGAAGCTGCTGCTCCAGCTGKATCCTTGCAAATCCATGGGGCCTGATGGCATTCATCCAAGAATCTTCAAAGAGCTGGCTGATGTAATTATAAAACCTCACCTGATGATTTTTGAGTTGTCTTGGATATACAGAAAGGTCCCAGCTGACTGGAAGCTGACTAACCTTGCCCAAGTTTTTGAGAAGGGCATGAATGAGGACCCTGACACTCCAGGCCTGTCAGTCTCCCTTCAGTGCCTGGTAAAGTGATGGAGAAGATTATTCTGGGAAGTAWTRAAATACACCTGTGTCCTGGTTTAGGGCAAATCTGGGAGGAAACCTCCCAAATGGAACTCCCTCTGGGAAGCAAACCGAAATGGCCYCGCCACCCTATTGGTTCAGGAAAAAAAATCTCCTTAGAGTTGAGTGGGAAAAAAGCTATTTATTTAACAAACAAAGTGCCTACAAACATAAAAATGAATAATATGAAACAATAAAACCTGGCAAAATTGAGAAATCCCTTGCTGTGGGAGCTTGGCTCACTCAGCCTGTTATCAGTCCCTCTGGCACTRGAAATGCCACCCTGGGCCCAGTGGCCCACCAGTGTGGACTCCTGGTGCTCTCGCTCTCGTGGGTCTTTAAGTCCAAGAGCAGGTTTAAACAGTCCCAAGAAAAAGGAAAATTAAAAAAAAAAAAGAAAGAAAAAAAAAAAAACAAAACAAAAAAAAAAAAAAAAAAAAACAGTCCAGGGAACTTCTCTGCCCTAGCTAAACTAACTAAAAGCAAAGGAGGTCTCTGACCCACCGCCTGTCTGTGCTTTAGACGAACAGTCCAGGAGCTGGAATGCAGAGGAGTGAGCTGCTTTTTCTGAAAACAAACTCCACGCTTCTCTTTTCTCCCCCTTTGCACTCGGAACCAGTCTTAAAAGTACAGAACACAATATCTAACACAGACAGAACAGACAATTTGGGGATACAAGCATCATAAAGTCACCCTAGGACAACCTGTCACCTTTACCTGCAAAATCAGAAAAAATTCTGCCTCTTGTGTTGTTACTAACAGGAATCCCTCAKGTCATTTYCCCCCAAATTTCAAACCTTAGGAACAGTCTGCCCCACAAGATCCAGATGGGAAGGTAATTGTCATTATCCATTGCAATGTCAGTGTAATTGCTTTCTTTATGTCTTTGTGCTGTAAAAGTGAAAGGAGAATGGCCAAGACAGAAAGTCTCKGCTTGTCCTTCTGAATTCCTCAAGAAGGGAAGTCAGACTTGCAACTATRTTTTACCAATGATATATTGTATTCTTTGCTGCATTTTACTGCTTTAAAAAGTGGCTACTGAGTCTATGTATTTTTTTTTTCAAAATACCTAAAAGTCAAGACCATATAAACTGAAGATATATTAAGATGTMGGTGGCCTAATTAGTTCAAGAATTATTCATTTCTTTGGTCACTGATTTGCATCTTCGTGTCTGTGCAGTAGATAACAAAAAATGCAACTGGTCACATTGATTATCACCAGATTCCTAAACTCAAGAGGATTTCTGCCATAGGACTGACAACCAAGAAATTTCAACAAGAAAACTTTTCCAAGCAAATGTTAAATAGATATCTCATGAAGGACTAACAATCCAGAAGGATATTCCCATGTTGTCAATAAACTTTGAGCTGGGAATTAATATCCAGACTTGCACAGAGAACACCTTAACTAGAAAAACTAATATTGGTGGGTTTGCACCGTTAGTTCCTCATGGTTGCATGATAATACGAGTCTTTATAAACCCTTTTATTAACTGCTTCATGAAGTCAGTGATAGTATTTCAGTATATATTTATCTTATTTCACACCACCTGTCCTCTAAGATTTTTTTTTCAAGACAGGAAAAAAAACCCACAAGAACTCAGAGAAATGTGTTTGAAAAGCAGTTTCTAATCTTGCTTCTTAAGTGCACTTCTRAGTTCCACTGAATACAGACAGATATTAGCAGAGTATCTTTTTGTTTGTTTGTAAAATATCCATGGAGATATGCACAGCRAATGTAACACGACAGCAAGGCCACAGCAGTGTTATTCTGCTGAAAGAATTGACTTGGAGTTCCAAGTTACCRTCAGCGAAAAATCTGATTAAAAGTACTTGTAAAAGTCTCTTTTACAATGGAAWTTTTTTTCAGTTTCTACTGAAGAAGAAATAATGTGTCTCCTGCAATGCTTGTTGAAAACTTGTTACCACGAATTTGTGCAGGCCAAGAAGCCAATAAAATTCTCTGTGGCTTGGCTTACAGAGCCATGCAAGGCAAAAGAATGTWCAAGGCACACTTTTACCCTCTGTATTGCCTGTGCCTCTATGAGGTGACAGCCCAGTGTGAAAGAGCTTTCTTAGGAGTCGTGTTCAAAAGGAGCATGAATTCTGTTGGCCCCAGGCTGCTATCAGCCCATTACCCCATGGCCAAGCAGAAGTGGCTATGATACTCTGGTAGGAGCTGGCCTGGGAAAAAACTCACCTCAGATGGCTCAGTAATACTGGGATTTGGTAAACTCTTATGTGTAACCATGTGTATAAYCAGCATGATGCTCCCAGAGGTGAGTACAGTGGCTCAGGAGTTACAGATGTGGAAGGGGCTGTGCAAGTGATAGAGGAGGAGCCTGGTACTGGGGCAGTGGCTCAGCAGGGAAGAACAAAGACTGGTCTGACTGAGAGGCTGGAGAGTGGAKGTCCTCCTGTGTGGATATTCTTACTCTGCACCTGATGCTCTTCCTGTTGGAAGGTCCACCAACTTCCAGTGGGTTAGGCATGACCTACAGATTGGTTTACTACYCTGCTTTGAGGGTGAACTTTCTGGCCATTAAACACATGTTTTTGGTAGAGTGTAAGATCAGATAAAGTGGGGAAGTTCATCTGTGTTAGATAGTGTGCCTTGAGGTTGCTCACACAATGGGAGAGCACTAAAAGGAGATAGGCCATGTGAGAATTCACCTTCTCCATTAATTCTGACTGACCTCTCTCTGTATTGGAGGTGTTCCTCAATGAAACTGATTATCAAAGTGGATTTTTGGAAAAAAAATTGTTTATTTGGTCTTTTCCTGAAACAAAATCTGTTTTTGCCTTGGAAATCCCTGTTAATTGCTTATCCTGAACATATGTGCCTCCCTCAGGGATACTGGTCCCCTTCCCCATATCAGACTGTGAACTTTCTTTAACCCTTCCCATTCACTAAAATGTCTCTTTGACCTGAGCTGTAAAGCAGTTGACCTTCCCACCTCTACCTCCCTCATTCATATGCACTTCTTCCAAGTTATCTACATGACACAGGCCRTCTTTATGGGCGAATATAAAGAGCAGTCAGACTTAAGTACCTAATAAAAATGCCTATGTTTTAAAAGCCCTCAGCCTCTGAGAAGTATCATTACAGCTTGTGTAATATATGACTCTGCAGAGCACCTCTCACTCTCCAAATGAGGAGGCTTACAGGGAACTGGGACAAACATTCTCATCTCTGGATAGGTGAAAACTTTGGAGTGAAGACATGTGCAGAAATGTGACAAATATTCCTCCTAAAAAAGCTAACTTACAAAAGCAGAAAATAGGCAAAGCATTCTCTGTAGTTGTATTCTGAAAGCTTTGTCTCTTGGTACAATAAAGAAGCCCAAGAGACTATAATTACATTTAGTTTCCTCACAGTGTCTCCAGATGGAGAGGTATGAACACGGTGAAAACCTGCCTTCTGAGCAGGAGGCACATCTTGCAGTTTTATGTCATGACAAGCTTAATGGACCTCTAATACTCCCTGCTGCTTTTGGAAAGACTTTTRGAAAGAGATTTATTCCTTTACTGTCATATAATCCTTGGACAAACACTTACGACCTCTAAAAGATAATCTCAAAATGTCTGTTTTGTCAGTGAAATACACTTCCTTTGCACAGATATAAGTGGCAGCAAATATACAATAGGAGAGAAGACACTACTTAAGTACAATTTATTTTGAGCAATARCAAATTTGTTGCTACCAGCCACCATAAAATATGCATGCTTCCTATGTCTTACACAGAAAAAATGGCTTGAAATAGGCCTGCAAATAGCATAAGTTATTCTTTGGGCATCAGGTATTTGGTGCCACCATATGTTGATCCTGCATGCTGAGATTTGTTTCCTTCATCTAATAATACCATTTTCCCCCACAGCTGGTTTTGTAGAAGATGAAGGATCTTAATGCAGTGGCTGCTTGCATTTGTCCTGCCAGGCTCTGCTTGCTGCAATGGAATCATTATACATCTCATTAAATAACCAAGGTCAAACCAGCAGCTAAGATCTCTTGTATGTGKGTCTCTGTGAGTGGCTAAGTAAATGAAGATTTCAATAAATATTTGATGTCTTCTGAGAGATGAGAAGWGGCTTTCTTTGTTCTTACAGAAGGTCCTTCGCTAGCACTGATTTTCAAAGGAACAACCAGCCTGTAATAYATGTTGAAAGGGAATTTTCTTGGATCCTGAAGCTACAATATTGGCAGACCTTCATGTAAGGATAATGTCTTTGCTCATATGATKTATAGTGCCTGATGTATRAATGCAGCTGGCRTGGCTGAGCATMATTTCCTGTCAGAGCTTGTATCTGAGTATCATAGGTATCCTGTTAGAGCTTGTGTCTGAGTAATACCTGCAGAGAAYTGCAGACCTCTCTCCAGTTAAAAKYCTGCARWGACACGTTCATGGTTATGACATTCYCTTTCTGTCCTCTGKGGTCCCAAGAAGACAAATCAGCTATTTGTGAAATCCCTTGAGGAAATTGTCAGATGGCAGAGACATGGCAAACTCATCTCTTTGCAGCCAGTGACACATTTTTCTCTCAGTARAASCCACTGTGGCCATCACYGAGGAGTGATTCYRCCTAGAGTCCTGTCATATATTAAGGTTTCTTGTTATATGTTCCAGAAGGATTAATTGTTGAGTGACAAAAACCTGRAGCTATTTGGGACTGTCTGGATGTAGGTGTTGAATCAACCATGGGTCAAGGATGTGAACTGTCAGTAACAGTGACCTGGATTTTTTTAGGGGGTGTTCCTCCATTCTTCCCCAAAATGTTTTGTCAAGTCTCACAGAATCTCACTGATCTCGGAGATCAGCARGTTTTGACCATGTCAAAGCATGGCCCTGGTCCAGGATCTGGATCAGAGATTAGTTTAGTTTATATTTTGTGATCAGTCGTGCAACAAAGCTGTCAGACATCTGCTTCTGACAGCCTGATAGCCGGTGGGAAGCTACGGCTCATCCTGTGCATGTGAGAGGCTCAGGTAGAATAAGTCTCTGGCAAATAAATAACTTCTCTTTCACCCTTCCCAACCCCCAGAGACAATGGCTGTAGAGAATCTGTTCACTGGCAGATTAGCTCAGGATAGCTGTCTTTAGGATGTAAATGTTCTGCTTTTCAAAACAGGACAAAAGAACTAATTTGATTGTGAGGCTGAACTTTGTAGAGACKGCCTGAGGGAGATAATAGGCTTCCTGAGATCAATAAAAAAGAATTAAAACTCAGGACTGGGACCCCAAAAGCGTAACTCAAAATCTAATACATATGACAAAATTTCAAAATATCTGGGGCATATTTATACGAATGCCCATTAATCAGGATTCTAAACAACAGATGTAACGAGCAACACTAGAAAACCTTGTACTTATTWAATACCTTTTCTCTTTGTTCAAGCTGAAACCTGTAGGGCTGTTAATTTATTTCCCTGATTATTCCATTTCTAGAAGTAAAACAGTAGAATTTTGTGCTGATTTACATAAGATTTACAATAACATGGCGAGCAACTGTAGACATGTACATCTTCTTTGATGTGCTGAGTCAAAGAAGAAAAGTTGCATTGACAGTATCACGAAATGTAGGTATGCAGTAATTGTCAGTTTTGGTAAAAGAATAGAATACTATGAGTGTTATTCTCTTGAAAATTGCAATAGCAGTTGTGCTTCATTCTGAAGCTGAATACAATCCCTGTCATTAAAACACTGCAGCTCTCTCTCCCTCCTGTGACTMGCAGAAGTTTTTTCCTCCAATAAACCATGGAGTCGGTGACTCAGTCCCCACTCTGGTATATCCTRTATTAGTTTCTGAAAATATTGCATGTCTGGACCTCCAAACCTCAAAACTAGAATGAAATTTTATCACAATCAAACAAATAGGTACTTCCAGAATGTTACGGATAAATGTATGCCAGTAAATTCACAGTAATCCATCAACTGATACTTYTGTTTATAACCAGACCAAAATGGCTTCAAGTGTTTTATATTCATTCATTTTGCTCAAAATCAGACAATCTTCCTTGTTTGAAGTATCCAGAGAACTTACTTTTTTCTTGTTCTTTAAGCAGGTGAAAGCATTATGATCATTACAGAGCTGATTGCCTGGACTGATGCAATGTCCCACAYATTTAGCC
Organism: Alauda arvensis; assembly: GCA_902810485.1. Lineage (NCBI taxonomy): Eukaryota > Metazoa > Chordata > Aves > Passeriformes > Alaudidae > Alauda > Alauda arvensis. Next base: position 206,164 of record CADDXX010000484.1, read on the forward strand.
CCTGTGGCTTCTGGTTTGGATTTTTACTTGCTAAAATATTGACAGAGAAAAAGAAACTTATCAATTAAGTTTCATTTACTACTGCATTTTGCTAGTGTGAGTAAAGCTGCTGTATCTTAAGATAGTCAGGTCTCATCCTCGTGGTTGTGGTTTCCAGAGTTACTAGTTCACAMAATCATTTCCACCACTGCTGCAAGTGAAAGATAAATAGAGAATAATCCAGGCAAATTCAGGCTGGTTGACTTTGTATTACTTGGAGTGGTTTTGGTTTGGGGTTTTTGGTTTTTTTCTGCAGCAAAATGAAGCAAATCCTTGGTGATATACCTGAGACTTTTTAATGATTTCTGCAGTAATACATTCCTGCAAATTGCCACTAGACTCCATAYCTCAGAGACTGAGTGAATTGAAGCTGTTGCACCGCCTCCCTGGTGTGTAGGTTGGAAGAAAACCTGTCTGCAAGAAGGAGGCTGAATCACAAGTAGTACCAGGCAGCCTGCAASAGACCTTTAGAAACGAGACGTCTTGTACCATGTGCCAAACAGTGGGRAAAGTGTGAAGATGACTGAGATGATTCAAAGCCCTTTTAAAAGCCCTCACATGCCTCATCATGTTCAATTTTACAGAGAGTAATTTACTCCCACCACAACATTTTGCTACATTCAAATGAAAACCTGGAAGCTGGTGTTAAGTGAGTGTAGTACTAGTGGAAGGTACTAGACCTCATCTCAGAGAGCCTCGCTCTCCCTGGGGTCTGAATGGGATTCTGGGGGGAGAGTTCAGTGTAAGAAATTGATTTTATGCTCATTATAGGAAAGCAGGAGGTTTAGCTCTCTGTGTTCATGCAGGRTGAGGACATGAGTGAGGGCATGAGCCAATTTACTCTAATGAATTCTTGATCAGGGTCTCAGGCCCCATCCCACCTCAGGCCACCATAGACCTGAACTAATGTTGAATGCTATTGTAGATTGGTCTGCAATGATAATAAAGAGACTGCAAGACARTAAGATGAGGGGAAAAAAGGGTTTTATTGTCTGTTCTGGAATCAAATAATATTTTTTCTCCCCTTAGTCTTTTTATATTTTTGTTGGATTTAATTTAGCAAATTTCAGCACAGGCTACAGGACTCCACAGGTCTTGACCAAACTCCAGGGCAGCAGTTACTCCAGATCATGCATTTTCTAAAAGATAAGACCAAAAGCCACAGAAAAAAGAAGTTACTTTCAATACTGAATTTCCAGTTTTGTTATTAGCTCAACACAGTAGGGCAATGTACTGCTAGGTAGCTTTAGAAGAGATTTCCTACTTGAATCTATGACTATCTCTTAAAARTTGGTAACATATTAACTTCATTTGTATCTTCATTTTGGATTTTGGGGATAAATATCTTCAAGAAGCGGGAAACTGTTGAAAGTTAGTGTCCTGATAGTTTTTTATCTTTATCACCAAAAAGAATAATCTCAGTGTAGAAAATTCCCAGTCAGTTACCATGAGAAAGTCATGCATTTACTGACATCTCTGTTTCTCTAGATTGCTCCTCTGTGCATGGTTTGCTGTATTCAAGAGCTTTCATGGAATAACTGACATATTTAGACATTTCTATTTGTCTCTCCCTAATGTACACTGCGTTTTATTTCTTTCTGTGTGGTGATGATGAAACCATGGCCTAGCCCATAATAAATCCAGGTGAGGAACATTAAATGGAAAGGAAAAAATACATAAGATGCATATTWTCCCTTTAAAATTTATAAATGTCAAGCTTTCTTCAACTTTAAAGATGAACACTTAAATAACTTTTGGCATAAGAAACTGATTGACCATGTAATACCCATTTAATTTGAACAGATAAAATATGAATGACTGAGTTTTCATTKGGTGTTGCAAATGTGTTGGAAAAAGGTTGAGTTTTATCCAAATAGAGGGATAAAGAACATGACTTGTGACATTTCATTTCTGTGAAATGAAACAAAAAAACATATAAAGAGTGACAGAAGACTTGCTGGTRCACAGTTACAGCTGCTGGTGTCCATAGTGTGCAACACCTATCAGAGGCCGTGGCTGCTTCAGTTCTAGGGTCTATCTTTACTTGCTATAAGTAATCCCAAAATCAGCCATCATCTTCTTGCACAGCACCTGGTTATGTGCCATATGACAAAAGAAGTGATTCTTGTGCTTACACCATCTGGGTGATGTTTGTCTTGTGGTTATTTTGCCATCAGTGAACTTTCCACAGATACTCTCTATCCAGAACAACTTAGAACAAAATCTCAGGTAAATATACTCCTACCTGCCATCACCTTGGGAAACAGGTTTGAACCACCTGCAAAACAGATTTTTTTCCCTTTTTTTTCCTTGATGCTGTGGTTGTAGGGGAGATTTAACTAAGTTGTCCAGATGTAAGACTCACAGATGACCAGTGAAAACAGGAGGAAAAAGCACAGCAAAAAGTATTGTCAGACATTGTTGACAGCACAGCTTCTATCAGAACACCAGAAGGATTCAGAGTATTCACAGAGYCACAGCCATAAAATGGATTTGAAGGTCTATGAATTTCCAGGACTACATTTTAAAGCTCAAACTCACAGAAGGCCACAAATGGCTCTCTGTGTAAAAATTCTGTAGCATTGGTCTAGTTTACGGTCATGAGAAAAAGCCTGGYTTTTGTGTGTAAAAAACTCCTGCAGAACTGGGGGAAGGGATAAATAAAGGACCTTTGATTGGGACATGGGAACAGAGGTAGACAGACTCTAATTTGGTCATAGCATTTTTATCTGGTGAAATTCCATTGCTACAAAATCTCGTGGTATGTCAGTTTTTGCTGTTTAAATCTATTTTTATTAACATGAAAGATGAAATAATCTCAGGGCTCTGGAGTAATCTGCCCAGCGTTTCACATACATGTGGAATATTTTCAGTTTTGCTGAAAGAAAAATGGTATGTGTTTGTCTGGAACTCTTTCTTGCCTAGCTCCGTCCTGCAGTGATTAATTACAGTTGCATTTCAGTCCCTTGGAAGAGAGGATTTATAACAGAAATACTGCAGACTATGCCACTTTTTTCAACTCTGCATATCCACACTGGGCTTGTTGCAGCAGGTTTTGTGTACATCTCAAAATGCCTTGCAAGAGCTGAAGCTGTGGAGGATATTTTCAACCTGGTAAGTCTGCGGAGATCTTGCGTCACAGTCTTCCTGAGGCTGGTGGTATGTGCAGCAGCCTGCAGGAGGAAAGCTCTGCACTGCAAAGCTGTTTAAGCACAGGCTGCATGACTGGTGCTGCCACTGTCTAACCCAGATTCCCTTGACTGCTTCAAAGGGTTGAGAGCCCTCATTCTCTCAAGCACRTCTCTATTGCTCTTCCAATCAGTGCCTCATTTCTTACTGCTGGGAAGTAAAAATAGTCTCGTTAGTTAATGTATGAGCCTTGGGCCTCTTTCTGATTGTACAGAGAATGACTTTGGAGACTACTTTTATTTCTGTGTTTGCTTTTATTTTCTCCACTGTAAAATGCAGGTAATAGTTCCAAATGCTTTGCTTTAAGCCACACTGCTGTACCAAGCACCAAAGAAATTCAGCTGGACACAAAACCAGAAAGCCACAGGAGAATCCTAATCTGCTAACCACAAGAAAGGAGCCAGTTGCCATAACTCAGCCACTCAGTAGGTCATCACTGTATTATTTTGGTAGCTTCTTTTTCCTTGTCRGAGTGTGACTCCTGTTTCACAGTGCCCTGGTTATCCCAGGCTCTATATTTTTARGATATGGAACATGTAATGGGAATCTAGACTCAGAGTAAGTGGTAGTCTAGACCACTGTAGTGTGGTCCTAGCTAGGGAAGGAGGTAAGTGATGGAGGCTGTGGGAGCTGAGGAAGAGAGGGTTGGATGACGCCTGAAGTAAGGTGCAGGGAGGCAATCAGTGGTACCTGCTGAATGAATTCTGCACATCATTCCAGTGCCTGAAGGACCAAGACATTCAAAAAGGCCTGAAAAGTGTGGTGATTATCTGTCTCCTGAACACAGCCCCTCCCTGCCAGAACCCGGGCAATACATAGTCAACTTTAGACATGCCTCAGCAAGTTTTCCCRGCTAAAGCAAAAGGAACATGCTGAAGGGTTTTTCAGACTTCAGGAAGGACTGGTGTCCCTGCAGGTTGTGCTGTCAATGTAGTTTGCCCCCTGTGACATTTTGCGATGCTGCCAAAATTCACAAACTATTTATTTKTGAAAAATAATACATCTAAGAACCACATCTTAAAAGTAAATTGTCWTTCTTCCCTATCTTAAAGAAAATATTATTAAGATCAAAAAGAATTATGTCCTAATCTTCTTTTTATTTTTCATCAGGTTTTTTTTGTTTGCATTTATTTTTATGTTTTCAGCACTCAGAACAATATAGATCAAAATCCTCTTACTGATCTCTGTGAATACACACTAATAATACTGGGGCTCCATGGAGGCATAAATATCTGTCTGTCTACACTACACTGCAGAAATAACAGGTTTAGTTAGTTTTCCTTTTTSTTTCATAATTTTCTAGCTTCTGCTTCTGCTTTCATGGTAGCATAAGTTTTAACAAAATGCTAGATCTTAGCTGGCAGAATAAACAGACAACAAATTACGAAACTGGATGGAAGAAGTGTAATAACTTTTTTAGAAACCCATAATTAGCTGGGTCACAAGATAGGCATAAAGCATGTACCTAATTCTGTCAACACCCTGCTACCATAAAGCTAGGCCCTTAAAGTTATTCCTGAATCATTCATTAAATGCAGATTAGACTTGCTGTCTTACCTAATCAAGCTTGCTGGCRCTGAATTTCCTAAGAGTCTGGTGTGATTAGCTCTTCAGTCACCRGGAATGCAATGACTTGGAGTGATGGCTGCCTGTGTCAGACCTACTTTTTTCTYGTCCCCCCTATCCCTCTTGGGCAATTAGTTTCCTCTGAGTCCCTGAAACATCTCTTAATAAAGCTTTTTTTTCAACCCGAGTGGGAATCTCTAGTTTCTTTAAGCAACCATAAGCAAATCTGTAGTGTCTGAAATACACAGCACGTTTTGCTGGAGCAGATATATGACCCAGTTTTTTCCTATTATGAGTAGTGAACACTTCAAAAGGTACAGTTTTGATAAAAGTGCAAAGGGTTAAAATCAAAGATAAAGTGACTACTTCCTAAGTAAARAATACTTGATTGGCTTGATGAGGATTTTTTGGTTTGGGTGATGATTGGTATATTGCTTTTCTATTTCATATCCACTCTAAGAAAAATGGCCTCTGAATGACAAAAAAGGAACACTTTCCTGTTCTCTGTCAATAAGAACATAACATACTGAAGGAGGGCAGACTTTTCCTTCTCATGAGGATTAACATTTACCATGCAGACAGATATATTGCAGTAGTTAGATATGAGGCCTAAGGTCTAAARAAACATTATTCATATACTTTGTTATTATCATATAGCTTTATTAAACACAGTATGGTGATTGATGACAAACCAGGTCAATTTCTTTGACATTATTCCTCAAAATGAAAATAATTTAAATATTTCCCAAGTTTAATTTTTTTTTCCTGCTTGCTAGTTTTCTTTCTAAAAGGCAAAGATACCTTCCCCCCTCCTTAACTTAGATAGCTGCTCAGTTGCAATATCCTCTGAGAAATAGTAACAGATTTTTCATAGGGGAATGATCTGATACTTCCATTTACCTGGRGACTTTACAAGGATTATATAACTATATGGGAATAGAATTTTACTCAACAGAAATTAGGAGCTGGATCCTGCAAGTCACTTATGTGCATGMTCAGATTTCTTCACATGAACAGTTCCAACAGCCTGGCTCACCCCCTTCCTTCCATCCTATCCCCTTTACAGGGTGCATCCCTAAACTGAAACTGAAAGGAACAGGACTCCTGACCTTTTAAGTGTGCAGCTTCCTATCTCTACTGCTCATAAAAGGAGAATGGTCCTTGCTGTGCAATGGATGTGGGAAACCAATTAAATTTTGATTAATGGATAGGATTACTCATGTAAGTGATTAGTCACATCAGAGTTTTCATGATCAGGCTTTACCTTCTGGTGTTTCTTCCCCCATACACTTGATGATGTGACAAATTCTTCTCCAGGGAGAGAGAACCTTAGGAAWTGCAGAGCAGAAGGTGACATTTACGAACTCACAGCAGGGGAATTTTACTCATTATGGGACTACTGCATTTTGTATCTGTAGGCATTATCATTAATTGAACACTTGTTTATGTTTCTAAAAATAATTTTAAATACTTTGATTTCAAAATGCAGTCTGGGTATGACTTCTATTACTAGTCAGAAAGTATATAAGAGAGCCTGATGCACTTCTACAGGGAGTAGGAGGAAATTATGTTTACCACCCTCTTTTAAGMTGATCTGCAAAATGCTGTCCTTTTAAATGTCTCCCAAGAACAAATTCAGAGTGAGGATGGCATATTTTCAAGCCTTGTTTTTCTCTTTTGTTCCAACAAAATGCTGCTTTTGTTTTCTTTACTACTTCTACCTTCCTTCTTGAAGCATGATTATTYTTCACTAAAAGAACCMAAACACATGCACAGTACAAGTATCYAGAGGCATTTAGGTATTCATTTTGATTCAAGGAATACATTATTTAAGACTGTCATTTGAGAATAACACAATTAGACTATTTATAGTAACTTTTGGTATAACTTCTCATACAGCTAATAAAGTGGTGAAGAGATGCATCCAAAATACAGTATCCTGCATAACCTGATGTATCAGCCCATTAAATATGTTCATGTTCCTTTTTTGAATCAAGCTCAAGTCAGCTGATTGAAGAGGGATTTAAGCAAAGGAAAGAGGATGTTCTTCCCTAACCTTGGAGTAATTCCAATATACTATTTTGCTGCTACACAGTTTCACAAATCCAGGATCATTGTGTATTCTTTGCTTTGGAAAGGGTTTTCCATTTCCCTGCTGAGGTGCACTAGACTCCTGAAGGCCCAGCTGYGGAGCAGAAAGGGAGAGAATATCCCATGAGCCATTACACCAGCATTCTTTTCCCTGTGTAAGATAAGGTGGTACAGGATGAGCAAAGAGGATCCTTCAGTGGTCAAGGGCTCCAGTTTTTACACTGATGAATCCTGCAGGTTCACTGGAGTGAGGGTCCTTACACTTTGGGCTTCCCAAGACAGAAGTAGATCAATACTTTGTAGCAAAATTTCCAGGTCTTTGACCACTGAGTAATAKTATAAGCTTCAATAAGTCCTTAGGAAAACTGGTTAATATGCAYCTGTTACTTGTTTATTGCACATGGTATCAATGCATTTCTTTGCTCTTTCAGGGTGTGAGTTCAAAAGAGCAGTGATTGCCTCTATACATACATAGAACGCCTTACATCATGCAAGATTATAAAGACAGGGCTTACGCATTGTCTTTTTCCAAATGACCTGAGGGTATCGTTTTACTGTTTAGTACACTGGAGTGCACTGACATCCTCACTGGACAAAACTAATTGGGGATTAGGAGCAGCACAGCTACTCCATGTTAGCACTGAGCCTACTGAGCATCTGGGCCCATCAGCTCAAGCAACAGAGCTCTGTTGCTTTGAGCTCTGAACAAAGTGAGCATTCTGGAGAGCTTCTTGTTAGGGTGAATGTGAGAATCACTGCATTGTAACCCACACYGGGCTGGGGACGCACCCAAACCAAATGGCTTTGGTTTGCGCCTTGGATAAAATCAGGGGGGAAATGTAGTCCAAAATTAGTTAGGGATCCCTGAAAAGTTTTGTGCATTTGCCTTTAGGAAGTTGSTGGCTGGGGAGCCTCATGGCCTGAGTGAACCATTGATGGCATCAAGGCAGCACAGCTGTTTACAATCATACAGAAAGAGGAAGTGCACAGCAGTGAAACGTCCAGTTCCCAAATAGACTTAAAATATACCAAACCCTCAATGACAGTGTAAGCAACTGTCAGCAGGTGCTATGTAAATGTATGGGGTRCTGTGGTTTGGAAGAGGAAGTGGTGGATGTTAGGGGGTCCATGGGAGTTTTTCAGTAAAGTGACTGCTTGTACTTTCATCAGTCCTTGTTYCTATGGTACTAGATTTGACACAGCTGTTGCTTGCAAGGCTTTTCTTTGAAGAGTCAGAAAATCCTAAAGCTGTTGTTTAGTGAGTGATACTCTTCTTTAAACTATCTGGACTTCTATAAATATTGCTGAGTCCATGTAGGGCATCATTAATCTTATCTTCCAGGGAACATCTCTAATCACAGTTCTATCCRCCCATGTCAATCTAGGACACATCCAAGCCTTAGAAATAGCAGTGGAAAAATCATAAAATGTTCTAACACATGGAGTTGGCAGACAAGTGCCAGACAAGATCACAAACTGTGCAAAATGAACAGTTTGCAAGTGAATGTGCTTCCCTCTTTCCCCCATCCAAGTGCTGGCTTAGTATCCTATGAATGATTTCAAATTAATGCACTAGCCCCTTTTTTTTCCCCCTTCTATGCGAATTTCCCTTTAATAAGAGCTGCCTACTTGACAGTAACACAATTACATGCACCAGAACATCTTTGGTTCCATGAGACCAAAGTGGTCTCTTAATTTACATYATGAATTCAGAGTTTTCCAGTTAAAACAGGATGATGTTAGAACGGGCGTTAAGTCTGCTGTGCGACAACTGCAAGACCTCATTACAAACTCTTTGTATGGGCAAGTAGTAAACAAGAATAAAGGTCAGAAAGAAGAGCTGGATGCTTCTGTTCACCATTAGCTTAATTGAACTCACTATTCAGGAAATGAATCATGAATGCCAGGGAAATTATTATCTTTATTTCTAGTTTGGACTTAATGCATGTCTCCCTTGAAAAAGGTTATCTATCCAAATCCATTGCACTAGAATCTAACTGCAAAATGTGAATTTGTGGTAAGTTCATGTACCATTTTATGCTGAAGAAGGGCTGGAAAGGGGTTTTTTTTGGTGAGGATTTTGAGGTGTGGTTCTGTAATTTGGCTTACTTACAGAAAAAGAAAAAAGAAGAAAAAGACCAGTGTTCCCTARTAGACCACACAGGTAAGACATACTACAGGCTCTTCCTGTACTCAACTATGTGACCTAGGAACACCCACTTGCACTGTCTGGCTGAATACAGAAGTACTTCATCCTCAGCAAAGGCAAACATATGGCACTGGCAACATTCCAGGTAAACAGACTCACACAAATAAGATAATAATATATGGCTGATGTTAATTGTCTTTGYTGTTATCTATTATTTATGGAGCAAGCTTGAAGTGTGATGAAATAAAAGATATGAAGCTCTATTGATTGCAGCAGTGACTAGAACCTCAAGGGCATTTCCAGGTTTTTGCCCCAGACACTAGTTCACAATCTCTGTCATGCACTAGCCTTGATAATTTTTCAGCTGTTCAGGYACCAATGAGAGTGTACCAGTCCTCAGGCAGCTGTTATTGCCTAGTATTCAGGGTACCATATTTGTCAAGGTATGGGTTTAGAGTTTTAAAATCCAGGGTTCTTATCTCTTATTAAGTTTAAAAATTACTTCTAAAATCATCCTTAGAAGATATTCAGATGATATTTTGGCATGATCTTAGGCAACATGCTGTTGGTGGCCCAGCATTAACAGAAGCAGTGGACCAGGTGACCCCCAGAGATCTCATCCAACCTCAGTAATCCTGTGAGTCTGTATTTCCTCTTAGCTTGCTWCAGCAGCTTTAAGCCACAATCAATTGGACCTATAATTCCCATTATGGAGATGCATCCTCTCTTGCATTGTTTAGGAAGAATGCATAGCACTCAGGCCTGGGGGTGATTCTAGAGTCAGAAAGCTACTCAACATGAACTTGAATCCAATAGCATGGTTGTTGTAGGAAGAGACAAGCTTCTAGTTTACCTCTGTAGCTCCTTGAAAAAAAAAATAGAACTTAAAGTAACATTTGGTTTTTCTGTTTTGGATTTGTTTTCTTTTTTTTTTTTTTTCTGGGGATAGGATGGTGGGCATTTAAAATGTGGAAGCTTTTCAAAGGCTAAGATTTGACAGTTTTCTTTGTATGCATTTTGAGATAACATCATTTCCACCTCACTCACTTCAATATCCAGGTGCTTCAGTACATAGCCTGCCCAACTTATACCTTATCAATCACTAAGTGATTCCTGATGGGACAGCAAACTCATTATAAATTAATTTTAAAACTAGGACCAGAATCTAATGAGCCCATTCTTCAGTATAATTTTGTTCAAAACTTTTGTGAGGGTATCTTTCATCATRCATTCAGTTTTGACAATAATTTGTAGCGATTGCTCAAAATTAACACTTCCTTCTGCTATGAGAGAAGAGACCTACTTAGAGAAAATTTCTTAACATATCCATATAGTCTTGCATTTGTGTTCAGCATCATTGAAGCTAACTCCCAATGTGTATGTTTAGCAATTATGTTTAATATGCAACCATGTGAATAGATTAGTGACTCCTTACTGGAATTAAAATCAGAGAAGCAAATATAGAAGTATATATTTATTAGAGAAGTTATCTAAAATACAATATTATTTTCCTTTTTAAATTAGAACATATATTATTTCAATGAAAAGATATTTTGTATTATTTCTATGGTAATAACTTTTAAAGATAACATTTAATTTAGAACATTTTTAATTAAAAAACCCAACACTACCATTAAGACATAACTAAGGCTGTTGACAGCACGGGTAAAAATGCAAAACAGTCTCAAAAATATTTACATGTCAGTTTCTTAAAATCTAAGAAGTCTAATTCTAAATATTCACTTTGCTTAACTTTCTCAAAATACTTCTCTTTCTAAATTATAGCTAGATTCTGTATTCCTGTGCTTCTTACAAAGCTTCAAGTTATCGTTAGTTACGTGTACTATCACACCAGTGGATGAGGTTTCTTAAAATGGCTTATTTTGCTACCACCATATCCTCTCCCAAGTAGCCAACATACTGTTACACCAAAGTGTCAGCTGCAGTAATAGTCACCAAAATGCACACAGCCACCCACCCCCTGCTTCCCCCAACCCCACACCTTAAGAACCCTTTCCCATTCGGCCAAGAGCCTTTCACATTTCGTTAGCTGGCGTTTCAGATACAGAGCAAAAGAAAGAATGGATCTGGGAGACAAGATGTTGCCTGGGCACACATGGCAAAGTTTGATTTGGGCTTAGCAGAAGGGGCTCCTCACAAACACAGCAATTCCTAACACTCTCAGCACTGAGGTTACTGGAAGGAGGCTCTGACTTCTCTGCTCTTCAAAGGCTGACACGGGCGCCAGTTGTCCACCATCTGGCACACAGGCTCATTCTCAGCATTGAAGCAAAGGCCACGGAGTTTGCACATCTGTGGAAAAAGGCACAAATATCCTCAAAYGCATCCTCTCATTTCAGTAGGACATTTTGAAACTACACATCTTGGGCCTTAACTGGAGCTCCAACTCCAGGGTTTTTTTTGTTTGTTTTTGGTTTTTTTTGGTTTTTTTTTTTTTCAGTTTTGCCAGTACTAGTCATCTAGAGATGGCATCAGCACCCACATGTCTGCATTTCATCCACACCATTTCCACCTTTGATACAGCCTCTCCTGTCCACAAAATATCCTGGCAAGAACAACTATGAAAACACAAAAAACAAGGACAYAGACACACATTGTCTGAACTCCACAAGCAAAGAGCTGTTTGTCCTTAATCCAGAGATGAATTGAAATCTTTTCAGAATCCTCTGCAAGTTATATAGTTTGGGTTTTCTTTAAAATTCATTTGAAATAATGACAATGAAAAATGGCTTTACACATGGGTCAAAATAAAGYTGTTGAATAAATTMAAATTTTCCTGATTTTCAAATGCTGTGAGAGGGGAAAACCACTTCACATCAATAGGAGCACACTGCATAGTTATGGTACTTGTTCCTAAAGTACAATTAGYGTTTGCACAAYCTGATGTAACAAAAGCACCTCTATRTTTAAATAGGAATCTCCAAAACTCACAAAAAGATTGTGCCAAAATAATAACCCACCCCAAAGATCTCAMACAGACAGGTAGAAGTGCCAATAAATATATGTATGTGGCACACAGGATTTCCTACAAGCAGGTTCTAGACCAGGTTTTTTCACATTCAAGGAAAAATGGCCTCAGCAGTGACCTGTCTCCACTAGACTTCACCTTCAGGACCAAGCAGAACAAAGTTCAGAGCTCAACCTCTGCCAGGAACTGCTGTGTGACAACAAATGGTGGCAGGCTTGCTACACCCTGCTGTTATAATCCAGCTTCTTTCTAGCTTTGGAAAACCTATCCATCTTAAACCTTGCATCAATACTCTGATATATGGTTTCTTGTTTTGATCAGTATGGGAATGAAAAAGCACGCTGCCACAGTGTGGAAATATTGATGGTAATATGGAGGGATGTGTGGGGGAGAAATAACTGGTAATTTTTACCACTTGCAGGTGATYGGAGTAGGTATAATAGAAAAAGTACACTATTTTGGTGAGTGTGCTCCTCCCTTATAATAAAACCATATTTGAAAGCTTTGTACTATCAACAGCAATAGGAATASTTTGAAGTAAGTAAATATTGTCAACTTTAATGCTCCCTTGCAGTTTACTAATGGCAATCAATCACTGCTATAGTTATTACYTCCAATAGTTCTTCCTCATCACATATTCTATCTTTTATTATGTTAAGTTCTACAACTGCTCAGTTGCATTTTCTTTCATATCAGATGAACAAACCCCCTAGAATTAGGTTCAGGTTGTTAGCATATCTGCCATTAATAAAAGACAGTAAGGAATTTGAAGGTTAAACTAAAGCCCTTCTGGGCTGGTTTGTATTTTTAGGCTCTAGATCCTATTTATATCTCTCAAGCACACAAATCTGAACCCAAGAATGGAATCTTGCCTGTACGTAATTTCATTAATGGATGGCACAGAAAGCTGGGCCAAGAGTGACTTAATCTGCACAAGCTTCTTCCTACTAGGAAGACTATCCCTCTCAGGCTGGTCAACAGAGTATTTTCTTAGGCARCAGCCTTCTGGAATCTGCAAATTTTCCCTCTTCCAAACAATGGGAGCTTTGTTAGAATCATCACAAATCTGCGTAGGATTTCCCAGTCTGTTCTTTGACAAATAGAACATGCAAAAACAGCTCTATGTCCTGAAAATGCTGGAAAATCAACAGASCAACTACAGCTCTACAGTGTGAGACTGTGGATGCAGCACACATGCTCCCCAGGTGCTTTGTAAACCTGGTCTTTTCAGGGCAAGTACACCCAGAGAGGTAATTGCATGTACAGCAAACCTGCTGATGCTTACAATACATGCTAGACTAATTCTGCATGAGCAAATGGTCCTTTCAGGCATGCCTCAATTTTCCAGATTTTTACCACRTGACAGCTCTAACCACGTATCTGGAAAATATCTGATAATTTTTTTGAACTTCTCCCCCCCATCTTTCCTGGAGTGTCCAAATAGAGGACAGCCTTACATTCTACAGCAAACTCTACCTCCACAGGCAGAAGCAGAGTCCTGTCAGAAGAGGATTACCACTTCAGAYAGGTATTTTTGACATGTGATGCTAGCTAATACCCTGCACAGCTCTGGACCTCTGGACTAGCACTGCCACTTCATAGGGGCTGAACTGAAGGCATCAGTGTAACTCCAGTACACAGCTACTGGCAGCATCCCTTAGAAACCTACCTGCTCAGGGCTCACAGTGATGGGCTCCTTCAGAACATGCCAGACCACACATTCAAGCAGTGGTGGAGTGGTCAGTGAGCCAGGGTATGTCCAGTAGTCTCTGCATGCAGGAAGGAGTCCAGTGGGGTCAAAATTTGTAAAGGAAGCTTGCTTTCCCTACAATAAAGTAAGCAGATGGGCTGATGTCAGGGAGAGACCACATACACACACTGGAATTGCAGAAGTGAAGTCTCCTAGGAAAGCTCCAYGTTTGCAGAAAGGCAGAAATGGAATTTGGCATCAAGTGTTGCATGTCAGCTATAGTACATTTGGGATTAAATACAGCAATACATTTCTCACAAGATTTTCAAGATACTGCTTCTCATATCAAATGCTGCATTTATGTTCCTTGGTCTTAGAGATAAGATTTCACCTTGCCTSAAAAACAATGAGATTTCAGATGCCATGTACACTGAWTGCACTGGAAACACAGAACTTGTGAAACCTGTTGGAGAGTCCATTGCAGTAAGCAGCAATAYCCAYTTACCTCAAAGGGAGCCTGATGAGAAAGATGACAGCATAGTCTCATTTTTTACTTTTTCTGTCCACATTTCTTATTAGTATAGGCCTTTACCCACTATGAAGGTACCTAATTACTCACTAAGTACTTTTAGCTTCTCATAAGTGAGCACAATAAAATCACACACACACTGCACGCAATATTTAAAATACAGAAGGACTCTTTGCCCCTAAATTATATATCCTGATTAAACTGTTTGTCTGAACTCTCTCTAGAAAYAGGCAAGAGAAGCATGCCCTCTTGGAAAAGGGAAATTTAGCCCACAGATGYACAGATGAGGGGAAAAACCTTTTCCATCTGTTACCACTGACTAGAAAGGGCACCTAGGAGCGTAGTTTAGCTTAGGAAGATTAATCTTCCCATATAGGTTTAAATACAGTTAAAAGACAGAGAAATGTAATCACAAAGATAGGAAATAATCACTGTTTCTAGTATGTCATGCTCTCTACCTCAACTTTATCTGAATCTGTTTTGCTTTTAGAATTACAGGAGCACTTGTGCTGATGGCAGGAAGGTTTGTTTTACTTTCACATATGCAGCAGTCTGGGAAGAAGTAAAAAAATCTACTTTCAAAAGAAGACAACACAGCACAGTTGTGATGGGTGTCCATCAACAAGACAGCAAATATTACCTTGGTTTGAATGGAGTTCAGAGCATCTACAACCTTCTGCATCTCAGGCTTGGCATTTCCCACCTGTAATATAAACCATATKAAAATAAAAATCACCATGCATTCTCATGTCACCTTTAGCTTTCTGTTACAGTTCTCAAGGAAACTTTTTTCCAGCCTCATTTCACTACATAATAGGAGTATTAAGCMTAAGTGACTAAAACAGTCTCTGTAAAATCGTGCCAGTTGACAGCGAGCACAAACGGGTCAGCCAAGGACATTGGACAGAATAAAGCTATTTTCATTTACAGTGTGTGGACTTATTTTTGGACCTAAGCTGTTCTTCTTTTATGGAAGTCATTCTCCTAATAAAATAGTCACCCTCAGTGARGCCAGGATAGAGTACTACATACTGCAGCAGACACATCCTCCAGCTAGCTGTGAAGACAATTCAACTAACACAAAACACTGGCATTTAACAATGACAAGAGAAGGAAAGTAGGTGTTATTTAGGCTGGTCACACTGCAGATTCATACACAYAGCTTGGTCAGTTATGCACATCACCTTTTACTGGTAAGAGTTATGGTAGCATCACTGTCKTGAAGGCAAGAATGCTGCTACAGGGCTGCCACAGTGATGGATGGCAGTCATACCCTATGGCCAGTGTACAACTTTTATAGATAAAAGAAGGTAAGAATTTGGAGCATTACAAGTTTGCTACGGATTTGGGCAGTACAGCACAATGCAGCCTTATTCCCTATTTTCTGTTCTTAGGTCCCCCCTGCAACACAATGAATGTGGACAAATAATAAAAAAGAAAAAGTTTAACAAACCTTCATGAAGATGCCCACCACAGCTAAACCATCAGGATGCTTCACAGCTTCAGCAAATTTACCATATTTTACATTCCAGTGAACAATATGGAGCTAGGAGCAAGAAAATAAAGAAGCACTGTGAAGATGATATTCCTCCCAGAATACTTTAAAAATTAAGATTCAGGGAAGTAATTTATTAAGAGCAAGATGGTATTTTACTGCTGAGGTTTGAAAGCTTTTGTGTACAGTTAAGAATTTGTTGAATTATTTATCTACTTCRAAGTTTCATTTATTCAAAGAGATTTCTATAATGCATTTTATTTTGCTCCTCACTGCTATTCTCTGGTGAGTTTTAAAGGCAAGCTGTGGCTGTATCATTCTGCTTTTTATGTGGTGAAACTCCTGTTATCTTCAGCATAGGTTTTTCCCACATACAGCCCGCAGGATTTCAATGTATTATTTTAATGCTCTATATCCTGGAGTTTTTACCACACTGACATATATTGCCAGTGTCAGAAGAAGCAGAGAACACACATTAACTACACATTTGACTCACAATTTGAAAGTTTTTTTTTTTAAAAACCCAGTCCTGTCCTCTTCTGGAAAGACTTGAAAAAGAATATGAAATGAATCTTTAGCTCTTGTTAGCTGGGATATCACTTYCTTTTTAATTTCTAAGTTATTTCTAATTTAAATTCATCAGGTTGTTTCCCCACAACTGCAATTCAGGTTGAACACATAATTATGGTACTATGAAAGACAGAAGACAATTGAAAGTTTCTCAGATAAGACAACAGCTACTTCCTTCATGAAAAAGCAGCACAGCAAATGAATTTGTGGGGCAATTTCTTTTATCTGTCAATGCAAAATCACAGGGGTGTTCCACAAATGTGTATTTATGAATAAATTTTAGAAGTCAGCCACAGAAACYAGAAGCAGATTTCTAAACAGGGGACAATAAAAGGTGGGATGCAAGGCACTAAAGTCACTCAGTTCCTGTATCAGACTGTAATATGGAGTCGTAAGTGGTCTGAGGGACATCTGGAGTTTCAAGGGTACCACAAAGGGTGCCTGTAAGATTGCACTTTACTGTCTGCCTYCTTCATAGCTCCTCTTGATTCTCTGCTACCAAAATATGAAAATATCTGCCCAAAATTATTCTGCTACTTTTATAAATACCTCTGATAYTAAAAATTGAAGTTAGGAAAAGGGGATGGCACATGTACAGAGGTATTTCAATTCTCTTTCTTCCTAATTTCCAAGAGTCACTGAGAAAACAGGGAAAAAACCCAGGACATATTATTAATATGSGGTTTTCTGTTTCTCTCAGACAGGAAGTGGCTGAGAAAAATTACAAATCTCATCTCCTGCTCTTGCAAGGACTATGTTTTAAGGTGGCATMGTACCAAAGTTGTCTATGGTAACCTTCTCCTATGAAGATTGGTAGTGAAAGTGCTACTATGGTGGAATACTTAAAATCAAACACCCCTCATTAAGCAAAGAAGACTGGAGAAGGTAAAGCATGTCCTACCTCTGCATCATACTTCACACCATCCACAGTGTGCTCAGATCCCTGGCCCTCACAGGATCCCCAGTGAATGTGAAACTGCACCAGCCTGTAGACTCCATCCAGCGCTCCTCCTTGCAGCACTGCAAAGAAAAGAGCCTTCATTAGGAACTCACAGAACTTTTGTTATCAAGTCTTCCTTTGAACTGAAACAGCTATCTCAAGTCTTTCATGTGATTTACAGTTCATTGCATGCTGCCATGCTACTCCAGATCACCCCCAATGGTACATTCCTGCAATACACCAAAATCGATAATAAATGCAGAAAAACATAAGTGACTTTACAGTGAGCATCTCATCAGCAGTTTAACAGGCATGCTAGTATTACAAGTAATGAGGGAAGATGTAACTTTTCTGTCACCAAATAGATGAAAAAAGCCCTTTGTAAGAGGCTCACATAGAATCATTCTAAGGAAGTACATTTGAAGACTGAATCATCTTTCATGTACTAATGTACTCTGTCCTTTCATTTTAGACACTTCATTTAGGCCTTAATCCTGCAAATCCTGTGGCAGATTGGACTGAGTAAAATGTTTTTGGTTCTGATTTAAACCTGAACACTTGTGAGCCATGGGTTAGCCTTGTTACAGCAAAGTAAAGCACTAGGCACAGGACAAGACAATGCAGAGATGCAAATTCAAATCTCTTGTCCTTCCCATTGTGCTGAAAATGGCAATGCCTACACAGAGATTTTTTAAAACATGGATTGGAAATGAGTTGTTCATTTATGCTCTCAATTATCTGGCATTACTAGTGCTGTGGGATTGCTCYGAGTGAAGTTCCCAGCCACACTTTRAACTATACAAGAGCAAGCTCCCTTATTCTGCTTATTAGTTTTACTTCTCTACTCCAGCTGTGACCAATCACCATTATGATATGCAGGATCAAGGTCTACCATTGCAAAATGGTCAGGGCACAGACAATGTCTCCTCCAGTGCAGCATAAAGCACAGAATAATAACAAATAGTTCTATTAAATAGTTATTTACATAAGTTATCCGAGCAGGGTTTCACACCAATTTGTGGTTTGATTGGGGATTTTTTCCTTTTTTTTCCCCCAAGCATCTCAAATATAAATTCAAARTTAAATSTTTAAGTTGTTAATATTTMARAATTTAAAAACAAAAAGCAATTTGAATTGTTAGATATTTTAAGAGACCAATTTCTCTCTATAAATATATATACAATAAAGTGACAGAAGAGTGTTGACATAAAATAYTACATATAAGTGTGCTCTGTGTATGTGCCACAAAATGATTCTGTGGAGTAAAGATGCTTTCCTCTCAGTCTGCAATTAGTCTAGACACTAGCACAATACGTGCAKGTATGAAAACATACATCAAAGGTTGATTGGAAAAGGTGGCATGTTCAGRTTTGAAAAAGTCTCATTATATACAAGTGTGGACAACACCAGCCATGGATATAAACAATTTCACTAAAATGAGAAGGATTTCACTAAAAATTTGCAATACATGAAAATAAAGTAAAATTTCTTAAAAATACAATAGTTCCCACCAGTGTTCCCTATGCATGCAAAATTTGGGTTCAGTGGACAAATCTAGCATTTGCCTAGGGCTCCTTTGGTAAATCTATTTAGAGGTCTCCCGACATGTATTTTTTATATGAAAACCACGAATWGATGTTCCACTACAACCTATGTAATTTCCAATACTGTAGCCAACAGGACTTGTCCTACCTATTTCCAATCTATGTGATCCAAAGAAGAATGGCTACTTGAAGTAATCAAATAGGAATAKCTCTTATTTTACTTTTACATTTCTGCATGTGCTAGTTGCCAAGAAGCATARCTGTTTCAGGCACAGGACTCCAAATCTGAGTACTTTTTTCAGAACAGCAGCTGTAAAAAGTCAGTAGTTCCTTTTGGAAATGAAGCAACTGGTTGCTGTGTCTTTACAGATGCAAAATCATTTAATCTGTACAATATTGTGTTTCATTTTAAAATGATGGCATGGAGTTGCAGTATTTCAGTTTCAGTTCCTTTGGCTCACAGTCTTGCTGGTCATTTCAGGTACAAATGGACTGAGGTTCCACCACTCCTAGACCTCAGAAAGCACTAGCACAGCACAGGTTAATCTGCCATTATTAATYAATGGAAAGCATGCTGAAAAGCAGAACCATGCAATGTTCTTGAGTTCATTTGCAGTGTTATTTCTCTATACAAAGTTTGCTATAGTCTCAAAACCCCAAAAGATGCAGAAAGATCTCTTTGCAGTTTTTGCTTACTTTTCTCATTCTGTGGTTCTCAAATCCAGCACTAGCTTATTTTGACTGACAGCAGAGAAAGTAATAATTCAAAGAAAGTAATAATTAGATTAGTGTTAATGAATACAAATTCAGCAGGCTTAATTACAGAACTGCCCTCTTGTTCTAGCCTACATTAAGCAGTTATTTTATCTTTAATACTTAGCCTTTCCAAGAAAGTAAAACTTAAAAACTTAACTTAAAAGGCAAAGTAAGAATGATAGAGCTGCTTTTTTTCCTTCAGAATAAGCTTTTTAAACCATAAATAAATGTACCAGCTTTTGCAATATAAAAGTTCACAGAGAATCAGAACAGCGTTCATACCAGCAACTTCCCTGTCTTTGTTCCATGTGACAAGAATATGGCTCGAGGCTACATTGAAAAGAAGCCCAACCTCTCCATCCCTTTTTAAAAAATTATGGGAAAGTTCTGATCCATATTTGAGCATTTCATCATTAGCTCCCTTACTTTTGAAATCAGTGTTAGTGAAAACCAKCATGAAAATACATATGTAGTTGTGATCCTTTCTGTTTAGTAGCACAACTTCAGTTGCAATGCTGTCTGAAGACAGAATAAGGTGAGCTGAAACAATGTTTTGTTCTCTCAGATTCCATCTTCTCAAGACAGTTTACATCATAAGCTTGGTCTTGTGTTACAGCACAAGAGGTGGCAGTTTGACAGTGCCCTTTCTTCGTTTCCACTATTAGACAAATTTGCAGCTACTCTTGTTAGATTAAGAAATGGGGTTTTTTTTCCATTACCATTCTATCTTCTAGCCTTTACCGGAAAAGTTATACTAGTAACATCCAGTAATTATATCTCACTGTTAATGATCTCATAACATGSTCTAAATTAGGTGAACATAACTATTAGCAGCACTAATTCAGTAAGTCAAATAACCACACAAACTCTTCCATTTATGTGACTTATACCAACTGCGGGATTTCTTGCATACAGAAGGTGAAGTTGATTTGACTCCATTACACTTTCTTGGGATTTCTGAACACACACAGGAATCAAAGGGTGTTTTGCTGCAGCTGGTACAGCTGTTTACTGAGGCTACACACCTTCACTGCTCTATTTAAAGGCAAGTCAGTGAGCAGTTATCCTTCCAAGGTAAAACAGAACAGCCTTGTACAAAAATACTGCGGACTCTTTCATACCTTTTTTCAGAAAGTGGCAGCATCCACATCTAAATTTTTGTAGAAATACTGTGGGAATTAGTGTTATTTAGTTCACTCCTATGGAATGTTCTCTCTAAGACTGAAAAAACTGATCAAGCCTATAAACATGTCAAAGGATTAATCAAAATGGAGGAACTACAAGACTGTTTAATGAGTTAGATTGAATTCCTTTCTGTCATACAAAATGGAATGTGTGATAAGAAAAAATACCACTGTAAAGTTTGTTAATCTGAGCAAATGCAGAATGAAAATTTTTCCACAAATGACAATCACCAAATCCAAAGCTCCTTCAAGTAGCTGGAATAATGGGTTCACTAGAGCTCAGTAGATGTACAAAAGCTCCAAACACAGAGATTAATTCTAACTGAGATTCCACCAAACAAAAACTAGCAGCAGGATATTTCAAGCATCTACCTTTGARAACAGCCCTCTCACACACACACTACTTTAGCACAAAGAAAACCATGATTTTGTATCAGCCTACAGTAGATGTSATGTGTCAGTAACATTCTAGGTATATGTTTATGTAAACATATGCATAGTATATCCATTAGTGTTAATATTTGGTAAGCTTTTGTGTATACACAATGGATATACAAAAATACATCTGTACAATGAAAAACAGGACTTGAAGAGACAAAGCAGATGAAGTATTACTTGAGGCAAGAAAAAAAATCTACTTGAGCACCATGTACTATTAATGACATGAAAAAGGCTCTTACGAGGATGCTCAGGAATTAGCCTTGTGTTCTCATGCAAGAATGGGCTTCCCATCTGACAGACTAGAGTTAGTTAGGGTGAGCTGTCASTTCTGTGAAACATGGAGTACAGAGAGCAACATTTTGTGAGATGCTTCCTTTTTTACATTATCTCTTTCAGAAATTCCTCCTAGGACATTGTATCATGACAAGCAACAAGAGCAAGACAGCAATGAAGCATCTGACTATAGGGCTCATATTTGCAGAAAACATCTGTAATAGGCTTCACTTTGAGAAAAAAAAAAAAAAATTGGTATATCACAAGAAAAAAAACCCCAAACAACCTACTTCTGACCTTGCTAGAAATTTAGCCTGATAAGGCTACAAGGATGTTCCACAGAGATAGACCAGAATGAAACAGCTGCCAAAACACAGCAAGTCTGAAGACGTGTGTATCTGCAGCAGGTCAGTGGTTCCARTTCACCTCAGTTGAACTACTTCTTCCAGACTGGGCAGCAGCCAGAAAGACTCTGACCTGCTTAAGGATACAAAGTAATTTCRGTTCTTAACATTCCTCCAACTCCCTGGGACCAGCAGAGCTTATTTCTCATGTAGTCTCTAAAACAAAAATTCTCTGAGAATCTTAAGATGCTGAACTGTCTCTGACCAGCCTTCAGCCCTCACATTTCACATATGTATAATATAACATATTTCACATTAAAATTCTCTTGAAAGTATCAACTGATTTAATTAACTAACAGTAATACTTAAATATTAATCCAGTGGCTGCTTACTGTACTGAAAATTGTGTATTGGACAATGTTCATAGTRTGCTGAGATCTAATGAAGGAGCAACTAACTCAAGGTGGGAGCCTTGCCTCTAAGTATGCAAGCAGTCCCTCCTCATGCCTTTAAGTAAATAAACAAATTATCAGCTGAGAAGAGTGGTAATCGTGACATTTGGCACACAGCTTCATTACATCTTAAAAATAAACTTTTCCAAGTGGCCCCAGCTGATAACAGCTGGCTAGTTTCTCYTGGTTTTGCATTAAAAGCACCTCTAGAGGAGGGATTAGCAAATGGAAGGAAGTTTCCATGACTGTTAAAWGCACAATCCAGGTCAAATTTCTGCTCAGAAATTGTATGTTAACATAAAAAGAAAAAAAACAAACCCTAAAAAAAAGAAACCCCCACCAATAAACCAACCCCACCACAGTGTAAATGAAGAAGGGCACTTTTCTGTAAAGAAACAAAGACCCGCAGGACTAATCTCATGCCCTCTCCTTTCCAGTTCCTGGAACTACTGGAGCTATTCAAGTCACTTGTTTATACAGACTTTGCAGCTTCTGGTGATCCCAGTTCACAGGAAAAATGACTTAAACATCACACGCCCTTGAAACCTCTGACTTCTTAGCTAAGCTATGCACAACATGACKTGTGGCATAAGCAGGTGTCTGAATACAGTCCCCTAAACCTATAATCAATCAGTTCTCTGATTTCTGATTCCAACGGATCAACACATTCATTGCTTAAGCTATACTGCACTGTGGACCTTCAAKCCATGACTCTATACTGATGACATGCAATATTACTCTAGCATGGCTAATATTATCTCTTAAGATCTGGGAAGCCTAAAAATAGAGCAGTAGCAGTGACTTTGATTAATAGTTGTGCCTTAAAGACAGCAGACCRACTTATATCTCTTCTTCCATTTACCAGCTGAGRWGGAAGTGYAGGAGAAGAGCAACAGTGGCACTATTTTCAAAGAAACTCACTGCCAACTGAGCAGTGCTAATGCACTGRATCTTCAATAACCACTGTAATGAAATAGATTCATTTATTTACAGTGAGTTATAATTCAAGACAGCTGAAGTGTATGCATTAATATTTACAATTTATAGAAAGATTCAGGTAATATATTGGATTACAACTACTGAAAGACTCTCAAGGGGAGCTAGCATCAAGGTGAATACAGTATTTTCATTTTCAAGGTCTTACAATTTTTAAGTTCTACTATGACTTCGTATTTGCAAAAATGTCAGATTTACTTGGGACACTGACTTGAATTTCAATAYTCTAGCTCAGCAGCAAGAAGAATTAAACAATTAAGAAACTTACCTACAAGCATAAATTACCAGCACATTTTGTAAAGTCTCTAGAGTTTTACTCCATAGTTACAACTCACTTCTCTCAGGTTCTACAGCTAAAATATGATATTCTAATATTCTTGTTAYAGAATAAATTCAGGTCTGATTGATGAGCTTATAAAAGAGAGAAGTCAAACACTTGATCAGAAATCTACTGTTGTGAACATGTCTCACTTCAATTTCAGAATTTAGATAARTTCTCAAACATTTTCTGGGAAAGCTCACATAGAGAACACACTTTATGTATGTTACAAAAATCTTTCAGGCTCTTGAGGGTTTTTAGAGCAGAGTCTCATCCTGTGGTTTTACAACTCTGAGAAGTCACTGTTAACTTCTGTCTTTTAAAGTGAGGGAAATTATAGGCAAGTCCTTACAGAAGACTGGAATATGCAACATTTAATATGAAAAAAGAAGTACCCTTAATGAGATTCCTTTGCTTTAAAATTCCTGGATTATAGTGACACACCTTGTTTTAAGTATTATCGTCACCACTTGCTTCACTCATACATGTAAGGTCTGGTTCCATCACAAGACTGGATGAACCGGAATTAAAATTCAAATTTATTTYTAGGGACACTTTTATCATAATGACTTTTTGCTCTCAAAATGAAGAAGAAATTTTTAAATTTAAAGGATTTGGAAGATGAATGCCCACAAATAACTTTACATTCCACTACTATTAAAAAAAAGTGGACATGAAAATTAAGAAAGCAACTGCAAGAACTGAAGGYTAAGACTGACTAAGTAAGAACTAAATGGGGAAGTTCACAGTTCAGTATCTACATACAAACCCAAGAAAGCATCCCAATAGGCCCCAAGCATACATAATAGAAAATACTATTTTATGTAAGAGAAAAATATGGAATTTTTCCAGACGAAAAGTTCATTCACATGGCAAAGCTGGCTTGTGAATATCCTTTCCATAYACCATTTCTACCAACTTGCAACTCTGAAATATGAAGGGAATTCACTTCAGGAATTAACAGAGCCTTTTGCAAACATATTCTGTCACTCAACCCAAGACAGTTGCTACAAGRACTGCAATCAAAAATTTGGAGGTAATTGCTTAGGAAGAGGGTTTTTCTAAGCATTGGTAGTAGCACCTAGGCAGATCTAAAAAATTAACATGAAAGTAAACCAAAGTCAGGTTCTAAAGCGATCACAAAGAATTAATAAATTTCTCTGTTAGAAATTAATTGTAAGAGAAAACTGTATAGGTCACAAGCATAATTACAATCTGAATCATAAGTTAYGTCTTTAAAGCTCCACCAATTAATAAAGAAATCTTCTGAAAGCAAAGAAGAAAATATTTTCTTTTGTGAAGTAACATCAGTCACATAAATTGTCAATAAGGTTAATTTTGTTGAAAAAGCTGAATTTCTATTTTGCTTTCTTACTCAAAGTAACGTACATATAATTTCAAGGAGTACCAATTTTTCTTTTTGTTTTTCACAGATACRGGCAGAAGTTTCATACAACTTTCCTGATGCATACATGTAATGTAAAACATACACATTCTGCAGGAAAAATACCAGAATTTTGATTAGTCCTATATCTACTTGTTCTCAATTCTGACCAACATTATCCACATTACATGTTTTCTGAATCAAAGAAATAACTAACAGCTTCTTTCACAGAGTTATATCCAAACATGCATTTTAGCTTTCTTACCTATTTTTATTATGCTATTACTACCTGTTTGGGTTTTTTTTTAATTGCAAGAAAACAGTTTGTATATTCAGAAGAGCAGGGTTGATCAAACAGACATTAAGACCCAATAACTGCTGTTCAGTTTGCTTCAGTGTCAGTAGTTATGAGACTGATGCTTCTTAATGAAATGGATGTTACTCATCTTGGAGATTATTCCCAAACAATGATCTTATTACTTCATTTTGCGCCTACTACTACAGATAATTCATTACCACATATGGGACAGCTCATAGAAACAAGCAATACARCCTGTGGGAAGTATTTACAGGATGTTATTCCATTGTCTTCTGTAAAACATACCAGCACATCACATAACCTCACACAGCTTCTCCCTGTGATTGTAGTGTGATGTCTAACCAAGAACTGGGTATGCACATGTGAGTGTCAAATTCAGACTCAAGCAGATACAAGTCAAAGACAGCTCTATTCTGTGTAAGGAAAGTAGGTTACCTAGTTAACTGCATACAAATGAAGCCATTAAGTGTGCTGCCAGGTAGATTCTATGCACTGTAAATTTCAATAGGAAGTCTAGTAGTGAATGATCGATCCACCCTTACCTAGCTTCACAGAAATCTGTTGAGTGGTTTTTGTTTCTAAAGAATAATAATTGTTGATTCACTAATAGAGATACTGAGAATATTTCTACTTGCATCTCCTATCCTCCCACTCTGAAAGCTGTGTCACTGCATATTTGTCAAAGATCCCTGTCACAGATGTTCTGGTTCTGCACTGACTTCTCATAAAAAGCATTCTTCCTACAGACGTTTCTTTAAATTATTTTATGTTCCTGCCACTKTGCTCACAACCTGATTTTCACAGTTCTTTCCAGACTTAGGTACACACAAAGTGAACACAATAGTTTCTTACACTGTGGAGACCTGAACCTGATTCCTTTGGGCTCAGTGAGAGCAGGATGGCAGTAAGAGCAGGCTTGCATGTATCTGGTAAGAAAAGAATATCTTTTTTTGTACTCTGGATCATTTACCTTATTCTCTGTAACACTGTTACATTGAAGACAATGCAGCTCCTTTCCAGTGTTTCGGGAAAATAAACAGAGGTCAGAATATTTTTTCCCTCTCCTTTTTAAAACCATACAAACACTAATGCTAATGCTTTTTTTAAAATTATATATGGTTTAGTTGTATTTATACAACTAACACTTATATCTGACCACTTACTATTGTTCAACATAAAGCCTATAGTTAAAATACAAAGTCAAATTCTTAGAGCACTGCTGAATGTCTGTTACAGTGCTGTATAACATGAGTTACAAAAACCTCATATTTTTAGTAGGCACAGATCATTTGGTTTCRGCACCATTCCCTAAATGACATGGCCAACAAAACACTTAGGAAAAATAGGACACTTGCTCAAGCAAGTTAAATCAGGCAGTGTCTAGAGAAGRCAGTGACTTACAACAGGATTGTTTTTGTTGCCCAAATTAAAAATAAAGGCACATTCATTGTGGCAGGGTGATGATTTCTGCAAATGCAGCCATATGAARAACTACAATCAACTACAATCCCTTGTTGCAAGGACAGCTTGGATTCAGTCTGTCCATCAGGAAGGCCATTCCTTTCAGTAAGGATTACTAAGGGTTTGCAGGATTCAGTGCCTAATTTCACCACGCAGCACAATGAACAGCAAGACACTGTGGACTGACTGCCTGCTAGCAAAATTTGTAGGAATGCATCAGACGCTTTATCTAGAAAGCCCAGCATTAAGAAATGCCAGGGATAATGCTTTTTTGAATTACAAAAGAACAAAGAGGTATTTTCTAATCATGCCTCYGTCTCTGTACTAACCTGGGAGCATACTGGCTTCAGAAATATGAAATAATATTTTGATAACCAAAGAAACTATTTCCAAACTATTTCCACTTCAAGTTGTTAACTGTAATCCTTTGCTATTCTAAGGCCATTTTTCCTACAATRTATTTTGCCTCTTCTTTTAACCATTTGATCAGTAGCTTATGATAACCTATGCCCAAAATTATTTCTGTCAAATGCTTCTAAAGTTTTTTCTTTCCACAGCCAAGTCCTTATCCAGATCCTTCTGATTTATGCAAAAATAAACCAATTCACTTCACTGGAGTTTAGCTGCCAAGATAGGCTTAGTTTTCTTCWAACAGGACCTGAGTTTCCTGTTTGCTGAATCCTCACCTTATAGAAGCCAGAATATTTTKATTTGTTTTCATCCTTAAAAAACCCTTATGGATTTAGTATACATTTTAGTAGGAGTGTTAGTAGCAATTTCTGCCGTTCCCCTCCTGCACACGAAGGTGAGGTCTCACCTGACTTATCGGARGAATCGTCAAACTCCACGTTGAAGGAGTGCCCGTTGTTGACGATGTTTCTGGCAGTGCTGGCATCATAACTGAAGCTAAGAGGCTTCAGAGAGGAGTCGTACTTGGCGGACTTGCGGCAGATGTCAATTGGGGACTGGCGCTCTCCATTGGCGATGGGAAAGTGCTCATGCCAGTGAGCGGGTCCTGTAAGAGAGCGGCAAGCAACTCAGTGGGAAAAGACACAAAGTTCGCGGGATGTAAGCGATAACCCTCCCTCTGGAAACCGGGATGTTCGAACACCAGCATCAGGCTTTAAGGGCGCACTACTTGTGTGGGGCTGGCGGTAGCGGGCAGCGCAGGCGAGCGGAGATCCCGCCTGGGCTYCGAGGCACCCGGCAGCCCCACAGCCTCAGCGGCTGAGGCGGGGGTCTTGCCGGAGAGTCCTCGGGGCCACCCCGTCCTGTGGAGYAGCGCCCGTTGTTCCCTTCCGGAGTAAAGGAATGTCAGCGGGAAGCAGGAGATGCTCCGGCACAGCGTGCGGAGCGCCGGACCGGCTGCCCGGRCGCAGGTGCATTTCAAGGTTACAAGAAAAAAGCGCCACCGAGCTCATTGCCGCTCCAGGCAAGGGCTCCGCGGGGCAGCAACGGGCACGTCCCGGGCGCGGCTCCCGAAGACCTGCCGGCAGGTGTCCCGCACCGCCGGGCACTCACCGTCGTGGCTGCCGTATCCCCAGTGGTGGGACATGGTGCGCAGTCCTGCTCTGCCCGCGGAGGCTGTCCAAGCGCCGTGGCTCCAGCGCGCTCTCAGGGGCTTTTATAGGCTCCCGCCAACTCCATGCCCTTCTCTGCGGCCGGAGAAGGGGTGGGGAGAGAGGGCGAGGGCGGAGGGAGACTCCGCTGGGGGCGGAGAGAGCGGTCCCTTATAATCCGCGATCGGCCGCGGAGCTCCGGCGGGCCCGGCGAAGAGCGCCCCCAGCAGGCGGGCGGGGGTGTGGTCCGGCGCGGCCGCAGGCAGTGAGGGGGTGCCGGGCCCCCTCCGCGCTCCCTCCGTGCTGCCTCTGCTCTCCTTCCGCGCTGCCGGGCCCCCTCGGTGCTGCTGCCCTCCTACAGCGTTGCCGCCGTCCCTCCCTCCGCGCATCGCGCACCTGCGGGCGCTGCGCCGCGCGGGCGGTGCGGGGCGCCGTGACCTTGGGAGGTGCCGGCGGTTGGGCCGAGCAGCGCGCGGGGAGCCGGTACCGGCCGGGCGGCGGCTGCGAGAGCGCGGGGTGCGAGAGGAACCGCCGTGCGTCCGCGTGTCCCTGGGTGTGTGTGTGTGTGTCCGTGTGTGTGTGCGTGTGTGTGTGTGTACGTGCGGGTGCGCGGCGCGGCAGGGCGGTCGGGTGCTGCTCCCTGCCGGGAGCGGAGGGAAAGCAGGGAAGAGGGSAGCCCGGCGGGGCAGTTCGGCCGTGCCGGAGGGTCTTGCAGTCAGGGTTGGTCATRGGTGCCAGGGTCTGGAGGCGGAGATCGGCGGAGTTGCGAAGAGGAGCTGTGGTGGAGCTTCAGAAACACGGGGACGTCACCAATTGCTCTGTAGTGCGTTTTTCTGATCGCCTACGGAGAAGCTGCATGTCGAGCTGCGCTTATGTGTTATTCTTACCACTGAGGCATTACACCCTTAACTGTGAGTGCGGCTCAGCTACTGCTCTTGAGGCTGGGTTAGCRAGAACGAAACTCTGCAATACATATTTTAGATGTTTTCCGATTGCGCAACGCTCCGGTGTGCTGTGGCAGGACAGGAGGGATCGGACCTTGGCAGCCCTTCCAGCGGCGGCTCCGCGCCGTGCCGTGCCGTGCCGTGCCGGCTTCCCTCCGCCCGGCGCTGCGGTGGGGCGGGCTGGCCCCGGGGGCCAGCTCCTACCCGAGTGCGCTTGCAGATGGTCCTGTTTGAAGGCTTTTCTGTGTCTTGCTCTGAGCAGTTTTCAGTACGGAAAGGACATTGTAACTTCACCCCATTTTCTTATTAAGATGGTTTATTCAAATCTGGTTTTAATATTGTTCTGTTGTGATTTAACCACAGGGGTACGTTCTGTTTTCAGTGAAGTCATTGTCAATCTAGAATAATAACACCAGAATGACTTCATCATTTACATTTAGCATTGTAAAATCTGTGTCTTTTTGTAAAATCTGTTTGTATTTTTAGGAGGAGGGAGAAAAGTCTATTTGTGTAATGGGTACTACTGGTAACAGCAAATGTAACCAGCTGGAAATTGCTTACAAAATTACAGGCATTTCTCAGACCCTTTCAAATATGAGCAGAAAATATTTAAAGCTTATTAGTGATTAACACAGTGTATGTGTCCTCACGTTTGCACACATCAATATGGTTTAGTGACCACAAAATGAAAATGTGATGGCAAAACTGTATACACAGAAGTTATTTAGAAATAGCTGTGGCATGTGATGTAGGACAACAAATGGAAATGCAAGTTGCACATTAGTCATTCCTTGTTTGCTCATTATAGATACTTTACATCAATCACTTYCAAATCTGCTGGTTGTGCTATCCAGTATATTAACACTCACTAAATGCAGAGATACACAAATCCATATAGGTAAGAACCCTTGAAGAAGAAAGCAAAAAACATCCCTTTATGTTGTAAGAAGGAATTAGATTTTGGTACYTTTCAGAAGGTTTCCTTCCATTCAATTTTACTATTGAAAAAATCCATTCAGCCTGATTCTTCTGTACTCTCACAAGTCAAGTTTCCACTGACGTCAACAGGAGTACCCATATAAAGGACAAGAACAGGATTAAACACAACACAATGTTTGGCATGGTAGGCTTCCTAAAAGATCTTAGGGTTCTTACCAGGGAAATTAAGTCAGTCACCAGCATCACCAAGGGACTGGGATTTTTAGTTACTTCAATCTTCATTTCCTTATCAATAGATATGTGRTGCATGCTAAGCACCCAGACATACATCTACAAATAGAAAGCCCAGGGCTCTTAAAATCAAATACTTATTTTCCTTGATCATTCAGCAGTACTTGCAGGCTTGAGCCCATGCCAAGGGACTAATGAGAACCTGGCATTGACTTGGGCTTGTTGATTCCAGCCTCTTTCTTTTCTGCCTCCTACCTGCATCAGACTCATAATCTGTGACTGTGGTTTTATGGCAGAGTGCAGTGCTTCAGACAATGCCATAAGGAAGCCCTAAGAGGAAGGTGGGTACTAGAAATGGTGCMGTCAATAACACTACACATGGGTGAAGCTGCAAGGCAYGTTAGCAACAACAAAAGGATACAGCATGCATCAGCTCAGTGCCTGCAGCAGTTCAGGCTTCTCCCAGAAATCCAAACTATGCTCCATGAGGCTGCTCCTCTCTCTGCCACAGTCTCATGAAGTCATGGAATGACGCACACCAGTCAGGCCTACTTGCATGTACAGAATGTGTAGGAGCAGCTCCTAAAGCACATGTTCACAAAACCTGTGGCAACAGAAGCATTATAAATACATGTCAAGCAACACAAATACAGGGAACAGATTAGATAATTACTGTAGCCACTTGATTACTCATGATTGACATTAACATTTTGGGTAGAAAAGATGTCAGTGTAATCTTGTCCTTTTTCCATCACTACCAGTAGCACATACTGTGAAGCTTTTTAGAAACTAATAAAAACCAGATGCTATTCTTCATCTCTTCTCTTAGATCACATCTGAATGTGGTAAACAAATGGGTGTTTCTAGATTTGGTACTTTTGAATCACATTCAATATAAATAGAACCAGCATCAATAACTTCAGTAAGTGCAAACTCCTCACTCACTCAGATACCTCCATGTTTTTTATGGCACTCATTTGTGGGCGAAGGACAGTACAAAGCCTATACATCACTTAGGCCTCRCTTGAATTCTGTTTTGAGGTTTTACATGTCACAGAACAGTTGTCGACTCTGTGCACAGGAAGGGCACATCCTGTTTGTGTATGTTTTATGAAATTTCCTGAAATTTATTTTTATTGTGATTATTGTTACTTGTGAAGCATGGAAAAATGTCAGCACAGATGGAAAATTGCACAGATTCTTCCATTCTTCCATATGATTTTTTTCCCTAGTAAATTACCGACTCCTAGTAGTAGTCTGGTTGCAGGAGTGATGATATGTCACAGAGACTTTAACTTGCTAGACATTTTCAGCAGGAGTGCATTCAATTATTATGTTGTAAATCTACCTTTTAATTTTATAGTAGATTTTCAACTCTGAAAATCTATTTGCAGTCTTTTTTAAACATTAACAGTCATGTTATTGTTCAATGCTGAGCAAAATGCAGAAGAACCTTGGAGTGTTCTGATTCATTGTAGCCTCTGTGAAAGTTAAATGCACTTATGAAAATAAAAGTAATTTTTGGTCCTCAGGTAAGAGTCMTTTCCTGTATTACAAAAATGGTTAACTACTAATTTCTAATGAGAGACTAATGCAAGTACTAGCAAGGCAAGCTTTGTGGCATGTCAGTGCAGTRGAAAAAGCCTCACTGCCTCTATTGCTGAGTTCTAACTATTGCTGATACAAGCCACTTTAATGCATTTTGMAATATACATATACACTCTGAAATATACCACATTTAAGTAATCTCTACTGTAAAAATGAACAAGCTTGACTACATGAATGAACTTTACTTTCCAGACAAAAGCTATTTGTCATKATTCAGTGAAATTACATCCACATGATAAAGTCATCTGCAAATTAATGTCAATAAGGACATTTTAGTTAAGTCCTGCATCTTTAGCTAAATCTCTTTATGTGCCTTGTCATACCAGGCTAATGTATTGGTTCACCAGCTGCYATGATGTTTTGAACTGTCTCACAGCCTGGCCTTTAGGTGTCTGGTCTTTACAGTTCCAGGTGCTATTTTCTTGTTCATGTGATAGTCTGCCTTCCTCCTCACATATGAATGTGTCCATGGTCATCATCCAGACTTCTCACTATGTAACTGTCTGCAAATACACTCCATCATGTTTTGAAAACCTCTGCCTCCTGCAATTGGCATTGTGCCATRTGGTGAACTTAGATCAACTCCCACTGGAGGCCCTACTACCTGGATGCACATGAGCATATTGCAAGGCAACAGCAGCAGCAGCACCTCACCAGTCTGACACAGTACAACACAAGGGATTTAAAACTGSTCTATAAAATAAAGCCATCAGCTTCCAGCTGTCACAGGGAAGTCACTTACTGTTCCTCTGCCAAGAGGTTCCAGCACTGTTTGGAAGAAAGAGGAGATAATGTTAACTCTAGAGTTCCTGCCCACCCAGGTCAGCAACTTACAGACTGCTCTTTTAAAAAGCTACTAGCATCCAAAAGGTTCTTGTTTCTGAGATTCTCAGTAAATTTGGGAACCAAAAARTTACATTTGGCTAGAACATAAAATAGTTTTATTGTACTGGTACACTGAATAATGAAAATGAAAGGCTTTCCTCTGCTGTAGTCACAACAGTTGATGTAGCACATACTCATATTTGGACTCACCAAATATTACAGCTTTAGGAACATTAAAATGAGTGCAGTGTGAGTGAGAAGGGAATTCTCAAAAGACAGAACAGACAGTTCCAAAGTAACTTCTGTATCTTTCCAAAACAAAAGAAAAGGTAGGAAATCAATTTATGAAATTGAACTAAAGAAGAGAGAAATGGAAATTAAAAAAGAGGAGTACCTAATAATACAAGCTAAGAGATAACTATGGGAAAAGGATTGAACCTTACTTCTAAGTACAGCAGAAATAAATAACAGAAAATAGATTGTRAGAAAATTTAGTATTTACCTTGGTGACAACTATTACCATACAAATATTCATRTACATAAATAATTGTATGTACCTAAGTAATTCTGTTGGGTTCTCTGATGAGTTTATTAATGCCATCTGTCCTGCTAAATGTAGATCAAATAAATCACCTGAACTAAAAAAAAACACCAAAATCAAACAGCTGTATCATTTTCACCTTCATTGCGGGTAAAAATGTAAAATTTAGGAAGAAATGAGATTTGAACTTCTGTGACAACTTCTTAATTTCAAATTAAATAAAATAAACAAAACCACACAGCAACTGTGAGGTATGCTATTTTTGTTATTAGAGACCACTCTGCTTTTGTTTGCTGAATGTGTAAAGTGAAGGCACTGAAAATAGTATTCCAACAGRTACCCCTGTAATGGGCATTCTAAGATTTACTTTACATAAGATCCTCTTTGAACACAGGAATGCTGCTTCTCAGGGTACAAGGGAATGATAACAAGCTCCTCTTTTACCTTTTGAAAGAACTTTCTACTCTGGCTGCAGTGTCATGAAAATGCTCATGGGTTGGAAGAACARTGCTAARYACACAAAGGGACTATGAGCTGTGTGCAGAGCAGTGACCATGGAGAGCTTCCACAGGAGCTCTCAGGTGCTCCCAGGATGGGAGTTAGATGGTGGCTGACACCAATGACTGCACTGTGCAAAGCTTCCAAGTGTCATGTCACAAGAGAATAAATATTGATTTTTTTTTTTTTTTAGTTACTCTTGCTTGTTTCACATCCAAACGAGCAGGAAATAGCAGAGCAAACACTCTTAGTAACAAAAGACCTTCACCTAGCTTTGCCCAAWAGCCCTTCACATGAATCTCTGCCTTTTGCCACCGATGGGTGTAAAGAAGGATGGATACAAGCCCTAACTTTTGATCCAAAGCCTACACCTGAAGCCTCTGCTTCTAATGAAATACTGCAAATTGAACTGGGCAATCCTAGAAGCTGTGTGAATCTGTCACTGAATTTGAGGTAATTTCAAAGCAGCAATGAAACCTGCCAARGTCTACAAATACTTAATAAATCAGTGAAATAGTGACATAATGCATACCTCTTGTTTGGTTCCTGGGAAAATGGTTGAGTTTTATTTTGACAAAATATCTGTTGGTTGTTTAACTTTCTGTCTAGGAAAACCTTACAATAAGAAACTCAGAAAAATCTCTTTTGCTATATATTTCTACATCAAGCTGCCACTAAATRAACGCTTCTACATTTACTGTGAAATTCTGTGATAGCCTGAGATATTGGGCAAAAGACCTTCAGATTTTCTGGGCTTAAGTGTAAGTCTGAATTGTAACAAGTTTGGGTCTYAGAACTTATATCCCTTTCTCTACACTATTAACTGCTCACTCATTCTTTACTACCTGGGTAAAAAATTAACATTAATGTCCTACTTGTGTCAGCATTAGATGCCTTACTCAGTGATAAGGAAACAACCTCGTGACTTCCGAAAGAATGCTTTGGAACTTTTCCCATTCTTATATGCAAATGCTGATTTTTGGACTTTAAAGACTACAGAACCAAAAGGAGGCACACACACTATTGTAGGCTGGCTTTGTTTACATTTCTTCTCATTCACTTTATCTTCTTTTCTCCTATTCCAGAGACATATGAGAAATGCACACATATACAAAGATAATTTTTCAGATTTTTGCATTATTCCAATGCTAGACTTTCTAAAACTTTGCTTTAGGGAAGAGAGAGCTGTATTGCTTTCAGCAGTGATGAACAGTAACTTCACTCATGAAAAATGAAAATTAACTCACCTGCTTTTCTTTTTTTTTTTTTTGTAAAATACTTCAGTATCTGTCAATGGAAAATTTGATATTGGAAAATCTGGCACTAAAATATTGTTGATTTAAAAATAAATTCTGTTCACATAAATTGAAAGAGAAAAGCTCATTATGGGTACTATGTATGGTTAAGGCTTTGTATTTACTCAGCCAGGGTTTAAGCCCAAATTGGTGGGTTTAAACAGCTTAGTACAACAGCTGCTATCCATCTCACAAAGTTCAAATCAGTTCAACCTTTTCACTGGCACATATAATCAAAGCAAACTGTAGAGCCAGCCTTCTAGGACTAGCTAAACTGTTTTCAGCACAGATTGAAAAAATAAAGAAAAGGTTCTTTCATGTCAGTTTTCTGAATTTTGACCTACAGAGTTGCTGATAGCTTCCTCACTCCTTGACACAAGGTACCGGGGTAACTATTTCAGATATGTTATCTTGCAAGCAGTTTAAACTGGGGACAATGCTTCATCTCCTACTCATGTCAGAGCTTGACCCCAGAATGTCCTCTGCAGATTAAGGCCTGGGGTGGTGTGAAAAGGAAAAGCAGTACAGAGGTGGTTGAACTAGTTTTTAGTCAGAAAAGTCATTTAAAAATTCAGCCCCTGTCAGTGCATAGCATCACTGGTTATCCCAGCCACATTTAAGGCTTTATGTWGGAATAGATAATTGTCTGCTCTCCATTCTATTGCTTCCTGTGAAATTATTCTACATGCTTTTCCATCCTAGAGTGGATTTCATGGAATATCTCYTCTACTTGCTTAGGATGCAGCAACCTTAAAAACAACCAGGCTAACTGAAAATATTAGTGTCACCCTGCAACAATCCCCACAAATTATTAACACACATTGGTGGCAGACGTTAGCTATGCCATAGATTTTCTTTGGAAAAGATGGTTTCAGGTAAAGTGAAATTGATCACCTGCTGCTATCAGAGGCAAATGGTAATTATCTTTAGAAACAAGCAGTGGTATGACAGTGTTTTCAAAAAGCATAGGAAAATGCAAAAAAAAATAGTTCATAACTTTTTCTGGTTTTTGCATTTTAAGATGCTTACTTTGGACATGTGAGTTAGCAAAATTAAGATTATTGTTAGAAGCTCATCAGAGTTTTGGACACTTTACAAAGTCATGGATCGTAAAATGCTTCTACAAAGTTCCTTTTGTTTTTCATATCTGTCCAAGTTGTATGTTTTTTGCTTTTCAGAAGAAGTAGAAAATGGAGGGAAAATTAAGAATCTACTTTACACTTAGAGGAAGACCCTACTTGCAGGTGGAATGTAGGACTTGATCTTCAACAAGAATTAATAGAGAGTAGATGCTTTAAATGTGGATTGCTCTAAACTAATCAAAATTGAAAATTACAATGTTAGTGGAACACTTCTAATTTATCATATTCTGATTTATTGCATAGCTCACAAAATCTACTTTTCAGCTCAGAAAGCAAAGTTCAGTAATGTAACTACTATTTTCATATTTYTTCTTTTTTCATGGTGTTTCTTGCATGCAGCTCTGAAAACTTCTATTCAGTAAGCATKAGCATTGGTCATCCTTCTTAAGGATTCTGATCGGATTAGTGTTTTCCCAGGACTCATATACTACACAAAACTGGTTTGATTATGCAGCTCAATGTAAAAAGCCTTTCAAAATGTACAAATAAYTGTACATTGTGTACCAAATTGTCTGCTATTACAGGTAACAGCTGCAAATAATGATGAGCAGCTACCACCTCTTTTACATCAAAGCATTACAGAAATTATGTTTGCCTTTAAAGTCTAAATGGCTTTCTATGTTGGACTGGCAGCAGGATATAATCTCTTTCCCATCAYTTGTTTTGAGCTGAATATTCTTCAAAGAATGGAATTCAAACTGAATTTAGGCATAGAAATTAATTACATCTCATTGCCAGAGTTTAGAGGAAAAAGAGTTGTTTACAAATGCTGATTTTACCAATGACATGATTTTGGTAGTCATGATTTTGTCTGTCAGCAATTCCCTAGGAAACAGGCTTGGCTGACCAGTCAAACTATGTATGTGGCTTTGTCAGAATGCACAGCTGACATTTTTTGAATAAGTTTAATTTTAATATGCAAATTGTGGGTTACAAAAATGGTGAAAACCCCTAAATAATTAGTTCACAGAAGTGGAGACACTAAGCACAGTGATGTGTTGACCCAGAAAAAGATCCATGATGGTGCTTTATAAGCTCTTTCACTGTCAGTGGTGTTGCAGTTGCCAGAGCTGGGGACAAATTCTGTAGAAAGGGATGCAGGCAGAAGGGTGATAATGTGAGGATAAAGCTGTGTACAGCCAGCCTAGAATACAGGATACTGTAAAAAAATTAATAAAAAGGCAACAGCACTTTTCTGTGCTTGTACAGATAATTTGCAATTGGGAATTAAGACTACTAGGTAAACTTCTAAAAATTGCATGTTTTCCTGAAAGACATCATATGYTGTGCCTGCTGAATATATTTTTCCTTTGCTGTGGTCAAAACCAAGCATTATTGCAGTCAGTGGCAGCTACCATCTGAAATCTTTATGTGCAGAGGAAAAAATTATGAAACTTCCTTCCAGAAGGCAAAGTAACACTGAAGGGCAACTGGCATAGCTGCTGTGTTGAATAAAAATAGCTAGGGAGGTTGACTGTGCAAAGTCATAGAGACTGTGCTTTATCTGAAGAAATAGCTCAGATGAGGCTTGTCATTTGGCACAAGGATTGTTTGACAGTATGAAGTGGCAGCATCCAAACTGATTTGCCAGCAGTAATAAGGCCAGTCAGCTTCTGTTTGAAAAGGAAACAAGCGCTTCTCAGACTTGTTATCTTGGTCACACATACCTGCTGACAAACTGGATTAAAGACTGTTTGTCGCTGAATCCAGATCAAGTTGGATGACATGAAAGACTTCTGTGGTAGAGCACCAGTGTTAACAGTATTCATACACTGCCAATTCTTATTTTAAGAAATCGAAAAGCAGTTTTCAGGCA
Organism: Alauda arvensis; assembly: GCA_902810485.1. Lineage (NCBI taxonomy): Eukaryota > Metazoa > Chordata > Aves > Passeriformes > Alaudidae > Alauda > Alauda arvensis. Next base: position 244,282 of record CADDXX010000484.1, read on the forward strand.
AACAATAGAATTTTTTAATAGCATTTATCACCATAGTAAAGCAGGAAAAGGAAGAAGTAAAACTCAAGACATTTACACTGCTTGAATGAGTTTATTAAAACCTCTGATGCAATCAGAGATCCAGACTTTGAAGATTCCTGGAAAGTCTCTCCTGTCCTAGAGCAGTTCTTAATTTTGAAGTATCTCCATGATRAGATGCAAGGTAGAGTAGAGGTCAGTCAAGCCTTTTCAAGTACTTTGTTGTCATAAGGAACATTAAAACAGGATGCATCTTGAAGCACATCCTGCTTGTTTTGCTTAGACCATGAGGCATGATGATCTGTAACCTCCAAAACAGTCCTCAGACTCAATKTAGACTACAAAGGTCGGCATCTTTTCATACACCTTTGTAGAGGGATTAATAGGATCTGTTCATGCTAATGATTTACTTACTGAACATCTCTGGACAAACTGCTGAGACTGTTTATCAGAAAGCACTGGAAAAAAGTGTAACTTTCATTTTGTATCCACCAACAGAACCAAGTTTTAAGTCATTAATGAGTTTGCTTAATTTAGAAGCACCTTGCCATTGGAGACATACAAATGATCTCCTAAAAAAGGAAAGAACCATCATTTCTGATGAATTTTCACAGTGACTATGTGGTCAACACAGGATCGAGCTCTCTGCTAGAGTAAAGCTGTATCAAGCTTTTATACCTACCTCTCTGCCAGACAAGTACCAAACCTGGCTATTTAACAGAAGATGATTTCTCACAACCAACATGGCTGATTTATAAGCCATGATAACAAGCTGATCTGTGGTGAAGCCTTGCATCACACTGACTGCATTATCATCAAGACATTATTGCTAATAGTTCCACCATGATGGGCAGAACTCACAACAGTTTGAGGTGTGAAGGACTAAGCAGCTCTTGATTAGGGAAAAAAAGAACATGAAAAGAACACCTGTAGCTGATAAGAGCGAGAGCCAGGAACTGGTGAGGCACAATGCAAAGCTTTGTTGGACTGATCATGAGACATGTACSAGATCTGTTGAGAAGCTGAGGGAAAGAAGAACTCTGGGAATAGTTCAAAAATGACAGCAGCTTCTCACTGTGAGCAGAGCCAGGCTGTGCTTGCTGCATGTACACCAAGTGCTGGTGAGACTAGCTGGATTCATCAGCTTGTACCAGCTCACTTCTTCCCACAGCTAAGGGCCACTCATGAGATCCTACACTAATACAGAACCCCTACCAGTCAAATGGCACAGTCCTTTAGGGTGGGAGCTGTGGCCTGAATGTATGGCAAGTTACAGGGAACTTACAGACCAAACTACAGCCATCTCTATCCCAAAAGACAATTGACTAGGTGTGGTTAACATCAATTATTTGCTGCACAGAATAATGGAGACTGAGATAAGGCAAAAGCCCCTCTGGGCACGAATAGCTTTATTTTGGACTAGAGTGCACACAAGACAAAAGACTGATCAATAGTGTTGGCAGAAACAACAGCTACAAACGGAAGAGCTCTGAATACCACTGCAAGTTGTGCAATACAGGGCAGTTATTGCTCATAGGCTGGCACAGTCAGCTCTACACTCCCTGACCTCATTAACTCGCCCTCTCTGCCTCATGGCTATTTTTCAGAAGTGATGTACAACAACAGTCTGACATTTCCTCACAATAAGGGTTCTGGGGAAAAGCTTACTTACTCAGGATCCACCTCTAGCAGAACTATTACAGACCCAAGAAGCTACTACAAAACTGAAAGTGACTCTTGACAGCAGCTATATGGGACTTCACGAGCAAATTACTATTTTTTCAATTATACAATTTGTCCAGTTACAGTAACATTACAGAGGCAGCCTTAGACACACACAAATAACCAACTGTCTTTATAATTACTTTTAGAAGAATCTGTAATTGTTCCTAGCAAAAAAAATTGCAATAGAGCCAAGTTCAGAATCCATGGATTTTTTAATATGACTATTACATAATGAAAATTTAGTCTACACTTTTTTAAGGGCAAAAATGTACAGTGACATTTCAAAATCTAAACAGTCTTATAAACAATGTTTTTTTAAGATACTTCTTAAAATAGTTTTATCAGAATAAACCTAAATTTAAATGAGGCTTAAATCAACATTTTTTGGACTTTCTGCKTGATGATATTTTTGTGCATTAATTGTATAGTTTTTGCCAATAAACTCCTTAACTGATAAACAAACTGAATCTTCTCTGAAAAATATCAGTCATCTCCTTTCCAGGTGAACAACCAACATCACTCTTAAATCCCTCCTGCTTCTCCTGTCTGACTTCACCTTACCAAAGAAAAAGGTAGTAGGTGTGGATAGCTCAGAATTATGTCCATGGRACAATCATATCTTGATCTTAATTAAAATTCTAAGCACTGAATGACTTGAAAAATAGGTTTTATTCAATGGGCTCAGGGTAAGCATTTCATATTAATTTGTGTCCTCTACCTTGGCAGTATTGGTAAAAATGACCTTAATTTATCTGCCAGCCTTAGGTTTGGTCAGAACTGGGACAGAACTCAGGAAAGGAATTTGTTTTATCAAAGTCTATTGTCTTTACCCGCTCTACAGCCTGCATATTAATATATCCATGCCACCATCAAACCTCCTTAAATGCTATGCTGTATTGATCCATCATTATATACCAGGAAGAGTCTATATAATAGCAGCAGCACATGACTGCAATGACCTAATTATAAAGGAGTTATTTTTCCTTGAGAAGATAGATAAGAGGTGAAAGGCTATCCTTTAATGTTAATAAAACATGAAATGAACTTAACTGCATGGGATTGGCTTTGAAACAAACTAAATATTTTGTTTGGTTACAAGGTATTTAATGGCTTGTGGATGTGGTATTGATCTGAGACATCTATTTTATCCTAATATTTGTACAGGAGATGAACAGGTTTTTCTAGCTTAAGTGTTCTTAACATAAAAGTCATGCTGAYTAAAGTAATAGTATAGGCACACAATATAACATTATTTACCTTTTCTCCTAACTGGCTCCTATAGTTTCCWGGATTCAAGAACTAAATCCTGGTATTATTAGTATGTAATTTTTTAATAAGTTAATTATTCTTTAATCTAAGTTTATTCTTTTTTTWAAATTATGGTTCTTTCAATAAACACAATTTTCCCCCCAATATATTCACATTTCTTTTGAAGCATCTCAGTCTCTGTCTTGGTCCACTCTTGAGTCAATCTTTCTTTCAGATGTGCCTTATCTTAATTATACTGTCCACAAGGGCCAGTTTTGGAGATGACATTTTCCTTTCTCCAAATTCTCCACCATAACATTATCTCTGTCCTTTAAGAATACCTCGCTTTTCTTTCTCACTTTGAGTCCACTTCTGTGGCTAATTCATGGAAATTATCCAGGCCTTTTCTCTCTCTTTATCTGCAAATATCCAGCCATTCATCTAGCTCTGTTTTTTTCATGGTGATTAGATAGATTTCTGACAATTTCAGTTCATGCCTTATTTTTCTTAGCTTGTCTTTTGGTCTTCCTGACTGAAGAGGTCTGTTTGAACCAAGTGTCCCATTTCTACCTCTTTTGTCCCTTACATCTTCCATAGTGCACATGCAGTATTTGACTCTTCTGGAGGAAATCTAAACTTTTCCAATAAAAGACTTGTCWACATCACAAGCCCTTTTATTGTTAATGACATATACTCCAACCCCACAACTGAGATTTCAATGCCTTTATATGTCTGCAATGATAGCAGCCTGAGTTAGTGGACTCACCTTAYGGGATAGTAAGATCTGAATTAGCAAGATAATYTTATGAGAATATAACTGAGTTAGAAAACTAAAGCTTACCCTCTTTTTTTCACATAATTTCTGAGGTAAAGTGTAGTAGAGAGAGAAGTAACCAAGACCAGGCAGACTATTCACATTTTTGTGTCTTCCAGTGCCTCTTCAAACTGGGTATTCATTTCCCCCAACATTCCTGTTTTCTGAAAACTGTATAGACATACGACACTGCTGGTTAATCTTCATTTTTTTCCTCAAAAGACTTTCATCATTAATATTAATTCTTGTCCTCTCAAATCAAGGAACAGTACCTGAAACTCCTTGATGGTGGAAGCATGCTAGACTTCTCATAGGCGGATGGAAAGTATCACTCTGGATTGGTGGCATTAGCAGAAGTTCCAGGCACCATTGTGTCATGGCATTGCAACATCAGGTGCAGCTGAGTATCTACAGGTTACTGTATCAATGACCTTAGCAGACCAACCTGCAGCAGGGTGAGGCTAAGGATGTCACTCAACATGTCTCTTACACACATCATGAGCCCATTTGACAGCTTTTTGGTAAGGCCAAAAGCATGCTATCCAAAGCATGGAGCCTTAAACTCCTTCATAATCAGTCTCCGGAAATCTGATTTCCAGAGGATGTTTCTGAACAGCAGCATCCAATCCTGTGAGATCATTACACATCTAACCAGGAACAATATATTTAACAAGTTTTTTCCAACATTATGCTACAAAATGGACATTTTAAAATTTCTGGAGGGCAGAACTGAAATTTGAGATGATCTGGGAGAGGAAGAACCACAAAACTGTGAAAGCTCCCTGAAGTGTAGCATTAATAGAGTCAACTTGCCTTCTTTCATAAAATTTGTCTATATCTCTGTACAAAAAGTTTTGACACCAAAGAGATGAAAGCATAGTTAATGGCTATTGTCATGAAGGTCATTGCTTGCCAAGTGGAACACTTAGTTTAACTTGAGGAAAAGACAGCTAAGTATCTTCCCATGCTGCTTTTCCTTTCCTAACCTGGCTGGCCCCCCTAATCTACATACTTTCCTACCAGAAAGGGAAAAAAAATCAGCAGCCAAGCCCTTCCTGCATTATGCTACCACTGCATTACAATACTATTGTTACAATTTTACATTAATAAGCCCTGTGTAGGTGAAGGCAGTAATTTTCTAAAACTGGTGAGAGACAGTGGATGCATAAAACCTCAGACCATGATAAGTCTGTTTAATACATCAGTTTTCATTCCTACAGTTATCAGGGATCACAGACTTGTGTTGCATGGATAATGTATGAGAAGACAGGATAAATAGAAGCAAGACAGAGTCGATAACTGGTTCTGAATTCATAAATCACTATGGCTGAAATGCTCCCTGTGATCCACTCTTATGAAATTCAGGTACAACAGTCTGCAGGTTTCACTCCTTGAGTTTTTTGCGGGTTTTTTTTGTTTTTCAGGTTAAAGTACCATGACTTTTCAGCCCTAAATCCACTCCAGAACATACAGACATTATTGCATAGAGCAAAGTGCAGGATTTGGACGCCCCTGGGGTTGCTGGGGAACCAGAAATTCCAGGCATTTGGGAAAGGGAGGTATAAACAGCAAAACAATAAGCTCATGTGCTCAAGCCCCTGCAGCACGGTACAAGGTGTGCTAAACATTTTATYAGGGAGGAGAAGGGGGGTAAGAAGGGCTCTGCAGAAAGCAACAAATTATTGCTATTATATAACTGCTATTAGGCAGGCTGCCTGCAAGCCTTTGTTGAACCTCAGTTTCATGAACTTAGGGTTAATTATTTCACTATGTCCCGTTGTACTTGAATTATTTTGCTGGCTGCTTTTCCTCCATTTATTTAATATCTTTTGTTTTCTTGCACAGTTTTAAGCTTACAAGGAAATAAATATCAATACTTGAGCATAAAAGTTTCATGAATATTCAAAGAAAATCAGTGCCTTGGAATATAAACCTAGTTTTATTACACAAAATCTATAAGAGAATTCAATACAAATTGATGCTAGCAGAAGAAAAATCCAATATGCAACAATATTTGACACATATAAAACAACAGATACAAAAGGAAAGGATTTTCTCCATCAAATGCAATGAGAGTGCAAAGAATGCAAAGACATACCTAGTCACAGTTACAGCAACTCCATTTTCTAGGCCTTCTACATAACTTGGAAACTAAGGAACACATAGATAAAATAATGTGTCAGATGACCTCTGTCAATACAAACATGTATGTGTTCACATTCAGTCACTCACAGACTTCACCTTGACTTCAGCAAATATTAATTATCTTGGGTGCACTTTCAAAAGCTATTGGTGTACAGAGCATATCAGATCAGATAATCCAAACACAGCATAGCATACTTTCTATTTTAATAAACAAAGAAAGGAGAAAGAGTAATAACAAACTCACTGAGGCACAAAATCACAGATTTAAGGGAGGTAGGGAAGACGTTGTACAGGGTAAAAAGTCATACAAGAAATCATGCTAAATAATTGTCATTAAATGCAACAGGTCTAGAAAAAAGCTCCAACTCTTGACTTCTATGGCAATGTTAATGTTTACCTCTGATGACAGCAAAAAATAGTGGCTTGGCCAGCACCAGGTGCAGCCTAGCTCTCTCTGGTTTTCTTCCTGCCCACCCTGAGAGACCTGGCAAATGAAAGCAGTTTGGAATGTTCCTTCTGTGGCTGCACAGAGGTCCCACAAAGAAAACTTCTGAAATCACCTGCCACTGCTGCTGGGGTCTTCCAGGGAGCAACTGGAAAGAAGCACTTCCTACAGCTTTACTAGGGCCATTCCTCAGTTCAGATAATTTTTAAACCAATCTATATTGTTGCAAAGGGATTTTTGACACAGAATTATTCCTGAAGATGGAGAAAATACTACTTACCTAATAGAAATAATTCCTCCATTGTTTGGGAGTTCATCTTTATTCCCTTTTAATTTCCTCAGATAAAAGGACATAAATATGTGTGAGAGAGAAAGCTCTTGCTGATATACAGCAGAGAACATGCCCCACCAGATCTGAAAGCCAGGCCTTACTGGACCTTAAGCAGGAGTTTCAGAACCATAAGTCCATGACTTTTTGGTCCTTCAACCTGTAGGAGAAAAGCCTTGCAAGCTCTTCTGCTGATTTAGGCTTTACAGTTTAAACCTTGCCATCTAACACCAGTGAGTCTTCTGCCTCTGACAAGGCTTTTAAGGTTTGTTTCTGCTTGCATCATGGAAATTTAACTACTTGTATACAGCGTGCCTAGCACAGGGCATATTGAGTAGGAGAGGACGTCTGAAGGGCTACAGGAAAATGGCACAATAGAGATGACCCAAGAAGACCCCAAAAACAATGGAGCTGAAAACCACAGCATATTCAGAAGGCACAATCTCAGCTGGATTTGTCTGCCTGCATTATTACTGTCATTCAGATGTGCATATAAATGCCGTTTATGTTCTGTCTCTATTGCGGTGGGTCTTGTGACTGCACGGAGCTCTATCAGTGATGACACCTCTAGTGATTAGAAGTTCCTCTAAAAGGCGAAGGCAAAGGTCTACATTTGTGCTATTAAATCCAACATGCATATGCGGGGGAGGAAAGCTTATACCAAATACAAACGTGTTGCAAACGCCTSAACACGTCCCCTCCAATTCCCTCCGCAGGGAGCTCAAATCCACATTAATCTGCTCCCTGCTTGCAGCTCACAACCCGATTATATCTCCCCCTGCTCYACATCTCAGCCCACACGCTTGGCTGTGCCATGGGATGTGCTCTGCCCAGGACGACCAGAGCTACCCAGGCTGCTCCCCAAATCAAGACTGCTCTCCCAAATCCCAGCCTGGGCCGGAGGGAGAGGGCAGAGCCTACCCCTGCTTCAGCGCCACGGTTCGCACCGGCTATCCCGGGACCTGTAGCGAGGACCAACAGAGCTGGACAAGAGCTGACAGTGCCTCAACCTGCCCATGGCCGCATTCGCTTCTCCTGTGATGAACTAGACAGTCTCAGCAGGCGGCCGGCGCTGTTCACAGACCGCCGGGAGCGCTGCCATCGGGGCTCCCGGCAACTCCTACGTYGAGACTGCCCGTGAGCAGGCAAAAATGTGGCGCCAGCCCGAGCGGAGCCCCGCAGCAGGCACCGAGCACAGCCCGGCCCGGCCCGGCCCGGCCCAGCCCAGCCGAGCCCGGCCCGGCCCAGCCGAGGCAGGGGCGAAGCCGCCCCAGGCCTGTGCCACTGCTGCCGCCTGGCGGGCCCGCGCGGCGCTGCACGGCGGGCCTGTGGGCTCGTCCCGCCCGGGCCCCTGTCGAGCTGGCGCTGAGAATGAATGGCAGCGGCGGCACAAAGGACGCGACACGAATCGTCCCCCTTTTTGRTCTCGTTCTGTGGAAAGTGCCCAGCACCCATTCGTGGGTGACTGGGCTGTGAGCTCAGTCTGAAGCAAATTCTGCCCATGTGACGAACTGCAAGGCCTGTTCAGAAACTYAAATCAGTATATAAAATAACTAGAAATTAACAGTCATGAACGACTTCACAAATCAAAGGACTTGCTTAAAGCTGTCCTGTCCATCTGTGTGGGTCAGGATGCCRTTCCAGAGAGAGGCTGAATTTGGCTGAATGAACACCATGCCCTTCCACCCAACCCCTGTTTGCCACGCTCTCTGGAGTGATGCTCCTAGAAACGCCCTCCAGCAGCCAGATCCAAGCAACTCTTCCCTGATCTTCTTTACATGTAGGGTGGCAGAGCACTGGAACAGGATGCCCAGGGGGGTCGTGGAGTCTTTGTCTGGAGGCATTCAAATCCCACATAGATGTGTTTCCGTGTAACCTGCTCTAAACTACCCTGTCTTGGCAGGGGGGTTGGACTAGATGACCTCCAGAGGTGCCTTCTGACCCTAACAATTATCTGATTCTGTGATCTTGTTAGATGCAGATAGAACCATAAAGTCACGACGGTTTGAGAAGACCGCTAAGATCACCCAGTCCAATTAACACACTTCATAAGTATTTTCTTCTGAAAATAAGAGAGCAAAGTTTATTTAAAATGTGACATTTCACACCAAAAGTGAGACAACAATGGGCYGGAAATTTGCTGACCATGACCAAAAATATTTCTTTACACCTGTTTGTGTTGAATACTGCTGCTAACATTTATATTTTTTAAGCTTACYCTCTAGTATACCTCTAGTTTTATCTACTCTCTTTGGTTTCATCAACAGGCAACTATTCTACATATCTCTACAACAGGAAAGGCATAATTTCACTCTCTAAGGCAAAGTCCTGAGCACTTACAAACTTACTAGAATGTCTGCTACTAAAAAGCAGCCTCAGACAGGTAGTATATCCTTTGAGGGCAAGAACTGTATAATTATTTTATGTGTAGCCAGTRCCTGAGTATCTACTATAGTAGCTGGGCCATGTGATTGAAGGTTTGCTTGGATTGCCACCATACACARAGCTAAATATAAGGATGAACACTGAATCCCAGTATATGGGGGAGGTAATGACAGCTCATCATTATTAAATGGTAAAGTCCTACAAAAAAAACAAAAACAAAACCAAAACCAA